>JADRCO010002844.1:0-12026 GCA_021464525.1 Rhizophagus sp. LPA8_4_AMF
TGATAAAAATATTAAAATAATATAATTAATTCTTTGGATATATTTTTATATAAAAGTGAGGTATATTATATCAGAACATTAACAAACAAACGTTCTGATAAAAAAAATGAATCGAAACGCTAGTTACATTTCGATAAAAATGAAAAAAATAAAATAAAAATTTGAAACATTAATAATATTTTAACGTTTTGATATAAAATTTAAAAAAAATGAATCAAAACATTTTTTAATATTTGATATAAAGGAAAATTAATAAAAAACTTTCGAAATGTTAAAAAACATTTTGGTAAAAAGAAAAAAAAATTAGTTTGATTGAGTTTCCAGTTTAGTTTAAACAATATTCGATAAGTCTAAATTCGGAATAGACTAATTGATAAGCCCCAAAAAATTGACTGCGGCTTAGAATTTCTGAATGTTATTGTAATTTGCCAGATCCTGATCTGCAGCAAATCAGATGATTAGAATTTCGTCTGATTTTTGGTAAATTAGTCAAATTTTGGCCAAATTGTTATATGACTGAATTGCCTTATTTTGACTAATGACGTTAAAAAATGTTTCAATTTTTTTTAAATTCTTTTATCAGAACGTTTATTAACATTTCAATTTTTTTAATTTTTTTAAATTTTGTAGGATTCTGGCGGTTTTTAGATGGATTTCAAAGGTAAAACTTCAAAATTGTTTTTTTTTTGCTTATTTAATGAAATGTTTACTTACATTTTAATTTCTTTTTTTTAGATTTGTGTCTTAATTTAGGGTACTGTACAATATTTTATTATTAATTTCTACACAAATATACAATAGCTATTATGAGTCTGGCTTTCTAGGTGGAATTTTGAAGGTATTTACCTTTGAAGAATTAATTTTCTAGTCACCTATTAGATGGAATTTTGAAAGTAAAACAAAATTTTTTTATTTTTTATTATTTTTGACGAAACGTTACTAATGTTTTATTTTTCTTTTTTTTTGTAAGTTGATAGCTTCCTGGAGACTCTAGACAGACAGAATTTTGAAGGTAAATAAAAACAAATTTATTAATTTTATTTTTTTTGTTTAATGAACATTTGCTAACGTTCTTTATCTTTTTTGATATAAAAAGTTGATCAGAATCCCAATTCAAAGGTAAACTTCAAATTTTATTTTATTTTTTCTTAAACGAAATGTTTGCTAACATTTTCATTTTTTTCTTTTTTGTAGATCTATGGCCTTCCAGATGGGTTTCTGGACGAAATTTTAAAGGTATTTACTACCTTTGTATTTTTTTGTTATTATTAATGAAATGTTCTTATTAGAACATAAGAAAATAAATCTTGTATGAATGGAATATTAGGATGTACATCAATAGTATTAAATATGGAGTAATTAAGGTATTAATAGAATAGAATTGTTAATTAATAAATATTAACTGAGTAAAGCCATGCTTGATATACTAATATATCTAAGTAAACAAGTCTATTTTAAAGAAATAAAAGTGTGTATGCTTCACTTAGGTAAGTAAAATAAGGAATTTTGCATTAAAGCATTGATAAACTGAGTTAATTTAAATTATAGGTCTTAAATCACAAAGTTTTACATATGAGTAGTCCTAAGAATACATATCAATATTAAAATGAGAGAAACTCCTTAGAGCATAGAAACTCCACCTTCTATTATCTTTCCATAGTCATGTGATATTCTATAAAGAATAATAGAAAGTTTGATCACATGATGCTATTTAGTGAATTTATTTTAAATTTATTATTTTTTTTTGCTTTTGCTGTTTTGCTTTGTAATATTGAAATAAGATTGCATCCAATTGCTAGTACAATATAATTGTATGACATTTGAATAATAATATTCTATGGTGTCAGAAGTCTATACTTGACAATTATGTGATTTTATTTCAAATTTCTAATTCATCATGTGAATAGCCAATAGCCAATGAAAATTTACAATTTTAATGAAATGTGTAAAAAAAATACGAGCATATATAAAAAAGGAAATCAGTCAAAAAATACTGAAAATTGTATTAATTTTAGCATTTTTTTCAGAAAATTGACCTAATAAAAGGCAGAATTTAAATATTAAGAAACAAATCCAATATTTTAACCCTTAGAATGGTACTCAGTGAATAAATGTCAATCTGATTTTGCAAAATAAACACATTCGCGTAACTTTTTTGTTTCAAATTTAGGCTGATCATATAGAAATTACCAAATTTCAAATACTTATAACTTTTTATTAGACAATTTTTTGAAAATCTGACCAGTAATTTAATAGTGCTTGTCTTGAAGAATAAAGTTACCAGTTTATTTTTCTGAAATTATATATTTTTTAAAGTATTAAAAGATTTATAAGTATCCCAATTTTATTGTCAAGTATAGACTTCTGGTACCATAACAAGTTTATATGTATATATCATTGAAGTTATAAGCAAGATTTTTTTATTGCATAAAAAAATATATTTATTATGCAAAAATTATGGAAAATAACATTTAGAAGTTTTTACTTAATTAGACCCAACTAAACATAACTTAAGGGAATCCAATTCTCCTTGCATAATTCTTTTCCAAGTTGTTCATGATTCAATTGCTTCTCAAAGTCTCTCCATTTTTGTGAAAATTCTTTATCTAATAAAATTTAAAAAAAAATGTTGCAAGTAACATGAAGTTAAAGGCATTGATTATTTAGATCATTTTGTGTTAAAAACTAATTAGAAAGAGATTGGATGACTACAACCTGTTTAGTAAGTCTGATACATAAGCCCTAGTTAATACAGTTCACTCTTACCATAGTGAATCCCATGGGCTGGAGATCAAAATTTGTTATAAATTCGCTATACTAAAGGTCATTTTATTATATATGAAAAAAATCTGTACCTGAACTTTTCTTCATTATAGCAAGTTATTCACTATATAAAAATTCGCTATAAAGAGGGTGAACTGTATAATGGTAATGCTCTGTATATACCCTATAAAAAATTTTATTCATTATTTCTGTAAAAACTCCGTAAAAATGAGCCTTTCACAGAAAAAAGATGGAATATAAAAAACAGATTGACTTTTTTTACAGGGATATTATTAAATCTTTTACGATAGTTAACAGAAAAGTGATCAAGTTATGTAAAAACTCAGGATCAACAAGTGACTTAATTCTAGAGAATGTATGGCTAATGAGGGTGGAAAACAGGATTCGTTATATACATTCTATGAATTATTATTTCCTAAATTTACTGCAATTAAATCAGATGGAGAAGTTATAATAAACAAGTTTTCAAACGTAATATAGATACAAAAAATTGTAACTTCGTTGGTCTAAGTAAATATTATGGTTCGGAATATTCTGAATCAGTATCTAGCTCTGAGGACAAATCTAAGGATAAGGTAGCTACCTGTGGTAATAATACGCCTCATCCAATATTCCATGGTCTGGATTTTGATTTGAGAAATAATTTTATTTCTGTATGCAATAGAAAGTCCAGTATCAATAATCAGAATTCTGCTATGCAATACTTCTCTTCCGAACTAGACGGTTTGAAGTTCGAGCAGTGACTGATAATCAGTTAATTTTAATTTTGCTTGAATATATTAAATATACTGTAATAGCATATAGCAAATCATGAGCAATTAGTACAAGTCGATCAATCTGATATGCAGAAGTTCGACTAGGGTAGGGCAATGACTCGGTAGCAGATTATTATTCAAAGCTTAACAAGGTTACGTATTTTTTTATGAATAGACAACATACAATGTTTTAAGCTGTATCTTCTCCTTTTTTTGTTTTATCATGCATTATATCTCTTTTACTTTGTATAGTTTTTATATTATTATCATAAACATCATTTTTGAACAAATTTAACAATCAGGAAGATACAAATCCAATCAGCAAGACATTATAAAATAGAGGAATCACAATTTACAAGGTTGAAACTGACGTCTGTGTATAAGATGAATAAATATAAAATACGATAATATAAGAAAATAAATATAATAAGACATAGTAACTATTGCATAGGCATAATATTGTGTAATTTAAATGAACTGAGAAGGATTAAAACTTCTAATCATCTCTTGTTGAAATTTCATACATTGCATTAACATATCATATTCCTGTTTTTGCGCAGATAGCTGCTGTTGTTCTTGCAGCTGTTGCTGTTGTGCTTGCAACTGTCTTAATTGCTCCATATGATTCTGTTGCTGTTGTTCTTGCAACTGTCTTAATTGCTCCATATGATTCTGTTGCTGTTGAACCGCTGGCTGTTGTACTGCTGGCTGAGGCATAAACATTACAGCTGGTTTGGGTTGAGGATGTTCCTAGTATAAAAATCAATAATTAAATTAATTTAAATACTTGACGCGAAAAGTGAGATTTTTACAATTACCCATTGGCTTATTCCGGTTTTTGTATCATGATCTATAAAAAAATATCGTTAATCTTGTATAAATAAGTTTAGCAAAAATCATAGTAACTGAAATACAAACAATAAACTCGGCCATTGTGGTCAACCTAAAGCGGAATGATAAGGAAATTTAAGCTTTATTGATCAAACAAACGAACATAATTATATTTACTCACGTATGAATTCCATCCAGGGGGTAAAGGAGTACTCATTTCAATATTGCGGTTCACTGAAAAGAAATATAAGAAGGGGAAAATTCAAACGGGTGGGGAATATTCAAACGGGTGGAGAATTTTATGCCTTTTATGTCTTAAAATGGTTAGACAAGGAGTTTAGTTTGAGGTACAGGTACAATGTAAAACAATGACGTTTTGAACAAGCACAGATGCAAGGGGGGGGGCTGTTACAAATTTTTTGTTTAAACAATTTGCATGCATTTCAATAAGATTACGTGACTAAAATCGAGTTCATACAGTCATACTTCAACGACTTTTTTTTTGAGTGGACTGTAAGTGTATGCAAATGACGATAACGTATTGAACAAGCCACTTAGTCTTGTGCTACATTGAGAATGCTTTTTGATTAAAACTGTGAAGTAATGAAATTTGTGATAATGAAACTCATTTGATAACAATTGCAAAACAAAGATGCAAAAGTATCGGACTTGATTCTCCTGTTACCATCAGATGACCCCCTTATTGTAAAATATATTATGCAGGTCAAGTTAGCACCGCGGGTGGGTTAAGAACGATGCATTTCCTTTGAACAAAGATAAACAAACACACGTATAAACAAAGGTAGAATATTATGTGTTACAAGTGTTACGTAAGTTGCCATAAAATTTCTTATTAATAAACGCAATACGCCAATAAAAAATTTCGCAATTCGATATTTTTAATGATTTAATGCTCAATAAATAATGTTGATGTCTTTTTTGCCAAATTCTTCCATTTTACAATTCACACTCTTCGTGCTATACATGTAACCACAGTGAAGTTTTTGGGATTTATCATGGAGTTACCAACTAGCCTTAACCTTTCGCCAAAGTAAAAAGTTGATTGCTGATTTTTTCTTTAATAGTTAAATTCGGCATTTGATAATTTATTAATGTGTAGTGACATTTTTTTGGTAGTCTCAACAATCAGCAAATCGAAATTTGGAGAATCACGAAAAATCTATAAAAAGATAAATTTAATCTTGCTATAGATGAATTATTGGAATGTTTACTCGGGTAGAAATAGAAATAGTAGCAGTTTTAATAACCGCGTTTAAAGATTATACCAGTCAGCCCGGTATTAACAAGGATTTAGCACAGTGTCTCTTGCCGTCCAGAACAGTGATCAGGCGTGTCTGAGGTGTGTGATTACCTAGGATCCGATTAAGGCAGTGATGGGCATTGGACTTCCAATTCTTCCAATTCCAATTCCAATAAAGAATCATTGGAAGTTTCTAATGCACATAGAAACATATAAGTTTTGTGTCAAGTGAGAATTGGAAGCACTTCAGATTCCAAATCTTCCAATTCCAATAATGTTTCCAATTCCATCAAAAACCATTGGAAGCTTCCAATGCATTAAGAATTCTAGTTTTTAATATGAAATTAGTTGCCAAAAATTTATTAGTGAACTGGGTCTCACGTAAACACGTATTACAATGAAAGCAATAGCGCTGTACGGGTTTCTCAGAAAAAAAAAATAAATTGACAATATTGATTATGCGTTATACTTTGTTAGAAAATTTAATTATACTTTCTACTATTTATGCCTAAATGTACAGTATATTCTGGTTCAGTCTAAATTTATATGGCCTCTAAAAATTTACTATCTATAGATAAATCTAGGTGCATTGACTATAAAGAGCAATTGTCATTATTAATAAAAAAATTTACAATAAGGAATAAATTATGGGTCATCTCTTTGTTTTACGAGTAAATAATTTCTGCTTAAAATTTCACACACACGCTCTGTTCGGAAATCGGAGCGCCACAAGAATCTCCAAATAACACTACCCACCATTCGTTATTCTTGGCAAGCAAGCTTAGGACAAACAAAAGAATTGCCACTGTAAAACCAGAAATAAAAAAAAGAACACGTAACTTCCCTTTACCCAAATCGAATAAGTTTCTTCCCTCATAACAGTGGCATAAAAATCCCAACAAATTATTAAATGTCCATATAGAACATATTACTGCGATAAATTTGCTCCGACAAAAAAACCCGATTGGAGGTGTGAAATAGGCCAGAACTACTGTTATCCAAGGATAAACTATTGATACAAAGGCAGTTAACGTAACGGTACAACGTTTATGATACCTATCATCATCATTCGGCTGATCCATTACGATTTCTACCTTTTGCAACTCTGTATTAGGAACTTGCTCATATTTGAACTCCACATTAGGATCTTTAATTATGAGATTCCCTGAAACTCCTCTCCTCCAGATTGCTGGAACTGTCCAGGACAATAACAATGGTATAAATGGCCATTCATCACAGACGACCGATCCCGTCACCATAGATATTCCTGCCAATATACCGACTATTATGTAGTATGCTGATATCAATGTAGAAAGTCTCTCCAGTGCTGAAGCTTTCGCTGTACAACGTTCTACATAAGTCATTAGATTATGATTTTGTTTTTTTGCTCAGTGTTCGAGAACGGACTCCGAAAGGTCTATAATTTAATGGCTTTCCGGATACAGCATCTGTAAAAAAATCTGATGAAAGCCAATATATGCAGTGTGATTCCTTTTTACCTCCTATGTTGAGATTGAAAATCAATCCAACAAACGGACACCCAAGGCAAAGCAACATCCATGCTAGCTTTTTCGTAAAACTATTCATCGGTGATTCTCCTATTATTGCTAAAGCTGGTAAACAACCCGTTACATACTGAGGTATAGGATCTAATAATATATTTATTAATTGCGAAATACTCAATTTTTCTTGTTCCATTTGTGCAATATACAAATAACACAGTAATTCAAATGATAGCGAGTGTCATATAAGAAATTCACGATTTTCTTGATGTTCAAAACGCTCTTAGAAATGGGAATAGTTTATATAATTTTTTACTAAGGCTTGAAAATTTTAAATCTCGATGTTTGTGTTTAAGAATAACCAATTTACTAAATTTAAACTTATTAATCGATAATCTAATTCTTGAATGATAAAAATGATGAGATGTTTTTCATCTAAGAACTTACGAACGCATCAAACATTCAAAATATCTCAAAATGGTAAAATAATAATATCGTTTTTGTGATTTAATTATCACGTCCATGCAGAATATGAATAAATATTAGGTGATAAATAGTGTGATGATTAATGCGGTGAAGTTGCAGGTGAAACGATATATTTGCCCTATAAACTAGCCTTTTACGGAAAAAAGATGGAATATAAAAGACGGATCGTCGGATCGACTTTTTTACAGAATTGCAATGAAAGATGTTTTATATCTAAAAACAAACTTAGGAACTGCTAATTTAAATTTCTTTATTTAAATTAATAAGTTGCATCCCATTGTTGCGCTACATTTAGTATATTCATTGAAAGAGCATCTGTTTTTTTCCTATTATTAAGCGCCTAGTGCATTCATTTTTGACAAAAAAAAAATCAAAAAAAAAGCAAAATAATAAAATCAAGTTTCATTTTGTTATTTGAAAGAATTTAGGCCAATGAATAAAGTGATAATACAAACCGAAGAAATCTTATTTACTAGCACTATTATCAGTCATCGGACATGTCCAGATGAAAATCATTTCATGATTGTGTAACCAGACTTCATTTTGTGCTTTTTTCTATAATGTCGTCGGATGTGATATGTGACTGATCATATTCCTATTTCCTAGTCTCAAAACCCTTTGAGTGAACTCAAAAAGGAAATAAACGTAATCTAAAAAGGAAAATAAGTAAATTTAAATTTTCATGAATTTCTATTTATGTTAATTGCGTCTTCACAAATTTTATTTTATTAATATGTTAATATGAATAATTTTTATGTTCAGAATTCATTATAGAATAATAGGATTCAACCCCACTTTTATAATAACCTTCATAGTATGATGACGTCAAAGGCTTGAATAGGGTTGGTTATCATCTGATTTATATCCTATGATGAGACTTTAATATTTACCATGGCTGGTAATGATACTGTTTTTTGGCTTGTAAGTCTTTTTTAGGCTATTATAACTGAATACCAATAAATCCACACTTTATAACTTAGTGAACTTATTTAGTAAATAATGATAATAAAAATCAAACATTTTTTCATAATTACCCTTCCAATCCATATGTTCATGCTGTTTGGGTGTTTGGTGGTAAAAATTACTCACATTCATATAAAATTATATCACTTGGAAAATATCCTATTCCCGGCACAATACTTTTTGGATTAAATATAGCTTTTTGCAACAAATCTGTGGAACTGCTTCCTATCAATCACCTATTATACCAGCTAATTACAAATGACCTTTTACTTACATCACAATCACAAAATAATAAACAAATTTCAATGGTTGGAAAAGATATTGCAGCAAACTATGACAATTTTCAAAGAAAATAAATTTACATCAACATCTGAAGGAATTATAGCAACTATTGAATTGATAATATTTAGAATTAATAGTAAAATTGTAGAATTAAACATTTAAATTCAATTGTTCGTGTATATGATAAAACATTAATTTCACATGATAATTACAGATTAGATAAGCTATTCCAAATTTAATAAGAGAGCATTGAAAAATGCTGAAATGAAATTACAAAATCAATAAAAATATTTGTTCCTATTAAAACATTTAATATTTATAGTGCTGCTATTAATACATATGATGATAATGGAAATAAAGGTCAGTAAAATATCAGTAAAGTAGAATTTGAAGAAGAAGAAGTAGGTAATTCAAATCAATAATTATAGTAAAAAAATCTTTGGCACGTGATATAATATTTCCTAACCTAATCCTAATACTAACCTAACCCTAACTCTAACCCTATAATCACATGCCTGGGCTTTTTCAATGGTTCAATATTACACTACCACATTTTGACGCGCGTCAAATAATACACCAGTTAACAATTTGAGTAATTGGTGTAATATCACAGAAAAACATTCTTAGACAAAAAATTATGATTTCATCTTGAACATAATTATATTTTCACTCAAACTGGCAGCAAAATAGGATCAGAAATTATTATTAATAACGAAAAAGTTGTACAAACATAAATATCAGATCAGAAATATTTGAATAGGACATTATTAGAAGACTTGCGCATGCGCTTGAGAATTTAAACTTAACCTACAAAATGGTACTAAGATGAATCATTAATTGGAGATGGTCCAAAAATTACTGTTCGGAATGAAAAAACTTGTGCTTTTTACTGTCAATGGCATAAAATATCATGACGGAATAACTTACCTTCGAACATTAATAATCTTGGCAATTCGGCCCGGTTTGTCGATCGGTTTAGCAAATGTTGGTAAATGGTAATGTTGGCGAGCACTTTTCCCCGACCACAAATATATAGAAATATCTCATTATAATATTATCTTAAATCAACGGAATATAGTTCGGATTAGAGCATCGAAAATTATTAAAAATTTTATTACGAATTAAATTATTGAATCTGACTGAATACAATCGGACTGAATACATACAGGTTTTTTTTTTCTGATTAAATACATTGTAAACTGTAAATATATCATAATAGGCTTAGCCGGAAGTCCGGGATCAATTATTAAGCTGTCTGTTTTAGTAATATAACATATGTGCATACGCACATGTACGCCACAAAAAATTATTATTGGTATAATGAAGATCGTGAGGGCTAACGACTAACAGCTAATATAATTCGTTGTACACAAATTTACTGCACTTGCCTATCTTAGTAAATCATTATCAAATAAATAATGTAAGTTTCATGTTTCATTGTAAGTAAACCAGCTAAAAAGACACTCTCTTCTCAAACTTCATATTTGTAATTAAAAGACTAAAAATGACACAAAAAAGTTCGTTACATTATTATGAAGATGGTGATATTTTAGTAATAGTACAAAATGTAACATTTAGATTACATAAAAATATTCTATCGATAGCGTCAAAAGTATTTCAAGATATGTTTAAATGTGCTATAGCATCCAAAGAAGATTTACCAACTATTAGTTTAACTGATACATCGTCAACAATATTTGAAAACTTATTATCATATTTATATCCACATAAATTTATACCTATTACATGGGAAAATATTATAGAATTTTGTGAATTAGCTGATAAATATGAAATATCTATGGTTCATGAAGCAGCTGATAATTTTTTAAAGACTCATTTTCAAGAAAAACCTCTCATTTCTTTGGTCCTAGCCGATCGGTACAGATTTAAATATATTTACAAGGAAGCATCAAAATTAATTTTAGATAATTTATTAGAATACAAAAAAGAACCAGATTTCAAAATAATTTCAAGTAATACAAGATGCGCTTTGGTAGAAAAATATTTGGATTTCACTCTCGCAATATCTTCATTCCAAGAATTGAAACATCAATATGATTATCAACATGCTTGTGAGAAAGAACCACATTTATATACAGTTTGTCTTAACAAACAAAAAACAACTATGTTATATGAAGAATTTTTTAATGGTATACATTTAGATCCTACAAAATCACCTTCTACAAATTTAAATATCTTTTTGGAATATTGTAGAAAATTTAAAAAGAAAAACGAACAATTAAATCAATGTGGTATTTATTTTATTCAAAATTATTTAATTGGTAAGGTTGTTAAATATTTATTTTCGGGTGATGATAAAGCTGTTGATACTTTGGAAAGCGAAAAAGATAAAGAAGATCGCAAGTATTACTTATTAATTGAATTAAAAGATTAACAATGTGAATTTAAAAATTTTAAAAGAGAGAGAATTTTTCATATTTTCAAGGTAAAGAAAATTTTCTTTTATTGTATGTTGATTTGTGATAAAGTTTAGATTATAAATAATAAATTTTTTTCTTTTCTTTTAGCTTTGGTAGTTTAAAACGTGGAGGGTATATATATATATATAGAACTTAGTTTTTAGCAGCATCAAATTTAAAATATTGTAAATATATATCTTCTATTTTTTTGTTCATTATAGAATAAACTTTTTGGTTAAAAAAAACACATGATAATTTTTTGAGAATTAAAATCCACAAAAATCCATATTACCATACGTTTAGTCCGTCTTTCCCAATTCCTTTGTTAGAAATTTTTAAAATATTTTTAACGAGTATTATAATACGTTACCTTTTCATATTAAAAAGTTAAGGAGGTTCATTAGTGAGTGGGAGAGATTACCGAGAGATTGTTTTGTGCTTTGCAATAGATTCGTTTTTGTAGATCGTAAATATCGAATAAAATTGACATCTTTTAAGCAAGTAATTGACATTTACGTCATCGAACTTTACAATTATTCAAGTTTTTTTCAATTTGATAGATTATTCTGGGATACTTTGAAAGTCTATAACGATTTGAAGATAAATATGGAAAATTCTTTAAATCAACCTATTTTACCATAATTTGATTTTTATTTATTTTAAGGATTAATTTTACATTCACCTCCGGTGAATTTCACCTTGATCTGCAAAATATTAAAATTTAAGTGAAATTCACCAGGTG
>JADRCO010002845.1:0-12024 GCA_021464525.1 Rhizophagus sp. LPA8_4_AMF
AAAAAAAAAACTACAAAAACTCTGTACTGAAAAACTTATCCCCTTATTCTGTAAAAATACAAAAATGTTTGGTCAAAACATTTATATTATTGCTTTACTTACTTCAATAAACTCTTGTAGATGTAAACTTTTAAAAAATAAAAAAAAAGTAGTTATATTAAATAAGAATTAAATACAGAGCGAATAAAAAGTCATAAAGTATAATATTATTGTTTCATGAAAAACTTTAGCATATGTGCAACTTCAGGATTCCATCTCCAATATTTGGATTCATTTGCAAGGCGCTTAAAAAGAACTTAATATGCATTTGGTTTTCGCTATTAAATTTTTTGTAAAATAGCAGTGATATCACACTTAAATTTTGTGTAACGTCATGAAACCTAGCTAATAAAAATGCGTACACGTGTACTGATCAGTTATATAATTCGAAGTTACACAAAATCGTAATGTCAAACTTGATTTTTTCAATTTATATCATTTCGTCAAATTTATTTTTTCTTTATAAAAAAAAGTGATCGGCAAGGTCAACACTGTGATAATACGAAAGCCTGCTATGCTTCTTCACCTAATACATCTATAATTATAATTAAATACTTAGATAATTTAAATATTTCATATCTATTAACTCAAAAGGGAGCTTCATAATCGGATTTGATAATCTGAAACTTGTTAAATTTTATAATATTATTCCCCTTTATAAGATTAACAACAAAGAAAATCGATGATATATTAAAGATAATAACAGAATTATAATGGCAGGAATTACCGATTGTAAAAGATTTAAATAATAAGATTTTGGATTGCCATTTGAATGTGAAAATTATCAAGTAGTTGGATCGATATTTTCAAAAATCAAATTGTAAAGATTGGAAGAAATTTATGTTATTATTGGATTATATGATTTTAAAGGATTTTATACGATGATAAAAAAAGTAGAAGAAGAAAGCATCGATGTAACAGAATGTTATGTTACATGGGTTACTTGTTAATAAATAAAGATATTCTATTTTAGAACAAATATTGGAAGTGGATGGAAGAAATGAAAGCATTATATTTATGTACAGAAAAAGGTCATAATATCAGGAGTGACACCTAAATGGTATCATATAGTGAAAGATAAGACCACTGAGAAGGATAGTAGATATTTAAAAAAGAATATATTGATAAACATAAAGAACGTGTGAATAGATTATTGTTATATGAGGAAAATTTAAAATTTAATGCGAATGAGTTAGTAATTTGGAATGAGAATAATAACCAAATATTTTGTATAGATAAGAAATAATCAGAGTAAATATTATAAAAGAATTGGTATACATATGGTACCGAAATACATAGATAATGATGAGTCAGTTAGATGTGAAGGTTAGTGTGAAAGAAATGTAAAAAAGAGAAATAATAATAATTGCCCGAAGCGTAGCGTAGAACCGTTTACTTCTAAGTATTTCAGGTGCAATGTCGTTCTGTACTGCATGCTTATCGAACAATTAGATTTTGTATTTAGTTTACGTTTTCATGTACATGTCACGTGATGTAAATTGATTATGCTTCGGATCTGAACGGTTTGCGTTCCCTAGTAATGGTATTAATGATCAGCACGAAAGATTGTTGGATTTATAAAGAACATAGAAATCATAGGAAAATTAAAATAAGAAAAGAGAAATTATTAGGAGATGTGATAAAACCTTATAAGATATATAACAACATTATCGTTAAAAACAGAATTGTATAAGTATAGCGTTCAAAAATAAAAAATATAGAGTAGAAGGTGAGAATAGAAATGAATATGTGGTTTTACTATGGTCATTATTAGATAGTAAAAACGTTGATAGATATAAGGAATTGAGATTAGATATGATTGTAATTGTCCGGAGCGTTAGCGAAGGACATTCTACTGTACTGCAATAGTCGATTTTGTGTTAACCCATGAAATTTTCCTTCCTACCATCCGCTGACGTCACCTCACTAATTACCCCTGGTTTTCCTTTTTTGATTATGTATCACTTTCTTTTGTAGCACTAATAATCTAACGCAAATCATGTGCAAATTTGAATAAATAAAAAATAAATTACGCTGTTAATAATAATTACGTTAATTTACACAATTGGGAAAACCTAACGCTTCGGACGCACCAACGGTTTCCGTTTTCCTAGTAATTAATGATTACAATGTTAATAGGACAATTTTACATACTTTGATAGTATTAATTTTATTAATAATTCCACCTAATTATAATTTATTGTTCACAAATAATAAAATCGTAATAAAGTTAATCATAGATAATAGATATTTGGTGGAATTATTATTTATTGAAAATTGATTAGATGTTTTCAATATTAATTTAGATATTTTGAATATACAATATGCGAGCAAGGAGAAATATCACAATCTATTATTAAAGATTGTGATCACATATGGCTTTGTGAAGATAATAAAATGACATTATTGGAATTAGTAGAAAATACTTTGGTAACATATGAAGAAGAAAATTATTTATACAAGAACTTCATGACAAGATCAAATAAATGTTTGAGATCGATAAATATTGGTTTTATCATATTAATTTAGAGAGGATTTGAAAATATTTATTATTGGCAAATCTAAGGTTTTAGGAATAGTTTAAGGATTATTTAATAATGGCTTTAATAGAGTATGAAATGATCAAGAATCGAAAAAATACGATTAATGAGTTATGGAAGACAAGATAAAATGATTTTAACAAGCAAAAATTAGATAACACAGTAAAAAAAATAAAAAAAAAAAATAATGAAAAAACTAAACAAAGATTGCACGAAATAGAAAAACAAGTAACACTAACAAAGATGATCGAAATGCGTTACTAAAAAAAAACTACTTTTATTAAATTATGATCGATTATAATTATTTATTATAATGATCAATGATGCAATTTGCAATTGATCGCAATAAATTTCACGTGCAAAATTTAATTGACTGGAGGATGCTAATTTCGAAAATAAATGAATTTTTTTTTTTAAAAAGTTTATATATACGATAGTACATAAATTTTAATTACAATATTTATGGATCAGCCAGTGAATTAAAAGCATAGTATTTTAAACTATTTAATTTATATTACATCACGTCTTAGATGTTTTTATTATAATTATTCTGCGATTATCATGTCATTAATGAAAAAACTGCGTCATTACGAGAAGTACTTTTTTTTTTTTATAATAATATGGTGATAATAAAACTTGTCTTTATTAATAACAAAGTAAAATAACAAATATAAAGAGTAAAAAATTTTACAAAGCATAAAAGATAGTAGTAAACAGATATCAAAATACTACAGGTGTTACTAATATAAAATATGACAAGTTAATAACAAATAAACTAAAACATGGTAAATTTTAAAAAATAAGCGAAAATATTAAAACAATTTTCCTAGATCAAATGACATTTCTCCAATAGGAGTACTAAAACCTATTTCTTTACCAAGTTTAAAACCAATACCTGCAACCTTAGCTTCTATGCCATTGGAGCCAATTGATCCACCAGTGTCAGCACTGAGACCGATTCTTGATTTAAAGCCTCCTGCTTCAACGTCTATCAAATCATAACGAGCTTCAACCTTGGCTTTGAGACCATCAATACTATTTGCTGCGGCTTTTGCTCCAACTCCTCCACTTAAAATTTTAAGATCTCCAACATCATCACAGTATCTGTATACTGAACTACCACACTTTGCTTCTGCGCTTGCGCCAAATGAATCACTTTTTATTCCAGCTGAAGCTTCGGTGCAAAATGCATGATTGTTACCATCTTGAATTGATAATCTAGCTTTATAAGACATCTCGATATAATATAACTTGAAGCTTGGATTATTTTAGTTTTTTTTTCTTTAAGAGTGAAATATTTTTTTGAAGCTTTTTAGTCTGAAAAGGATTCGGATTTGACATGCCTTTATATTAAAAATTATCCTTCATTGATCATTCCATTTACAATCCAATTTAGCATAATAGAACGTGTTATATGACTAGTATTAAAATTTTAATATCATTAAAATCATTAAAGACCTGATTTGGCATATCAGCAGAATAAAACCATTTAATGATACATTTTTCGTCTTCTGATCCAAATTTTTGATTATGTATAGCCTGACTCATCAGAATAATGTGAAGAAAAAATATATTGTTAACGTAAAACGTGTTCAATGCGTTTTTCTTAAACACTTATACAAATTAAACCTTCTATGAAAAAATCTATAACCTTTCTTCCTATTATAGCTTTCCGTTTATGAAATATTAACATTTATAAGACCATATACAGCTTATTTCGGGAAACTTTACATTTATGTATTTCTTAACTATTTGCAGCAAGCTTATTTTAGGATGTGATAAGACTATTAATTGCATATAATCTTGGTGAGAAAATAATTATATCTAAATAACTTGTTCACTTACTAAGAAAAAAATTAAAGCTTATGTTCAATCAGTTCAATCATATATATTAAAAATTTAATACTTAATCTTTCATAGTGTGACGTATAACTTATCCTAAAAAAATTTGGTGGATTTATTAAAAGAAAATAAAAAAAATTTAGTTTATTAATAAATGTGCGATAAATCGTATAATTCTCTAATCTATCAACCAGTTCATTATTACTATAAAAGCTTTTAAGGTTTTGTTCGTAAATGAATTTTGAACGATAAATCAAGCTTAGTATTCAATTATTGTTTAGATTTCAAAAATACAATGTTAAAATTGTGAAGATAATTTTTAGTCCAGGTTGACTTAGATTCCAAAATAGGATAACAATCTTTTAGCTTGCAGTAATAGATATAATTTAACCAAATATGAAAATTAATGAGATCGTAATATCGTAATCATCTTGTGATCTACAATTTTAATGGCCTATAATGTAATCACCAAATTTATCTAATTTATTACTATATATGTATATACATACTAGGTAATCTACAAACCAATCAGAAACTCAAATTGGTGGTACCGATTTTTTTGGTTTGTGTTACATTGCGGTGCGACTCTAAAAAATTTAAACAGTTTTTTTTTTTAAAAAAAAACAAAATGAAGAAATTATTCTTACATAGTTTATTATAGTATACGTTCAGATATGCATTTTTTTTTTTTATAAAAAACTTTTTTGAACAAAAGTATTTTATTACATTATTATAAAATAAAAAAATATGTATATGTTAAAAAGTATAACAATTTTTATGTGTGTTAAATTAAATGTTATACATCGATAAAAATAGTAATGGCTGTGTCACCGATGTGGCTTTGTAGGGTTACAATAACCATTTTTTCTTGAATATGTTTATTAATTTTTAGAAAGATGCAAGATGCAAGAAGATTGTGAGAAGATTTATTTGATTTAGAACCAAAAAAAATCGATGCAAAAAAAAGATATGAATTTATTATTTGTTGCTATTATTTTTTTTTCAATTTAATATTTCAATATTTAGTCATTTTTAATTAAAGCAACATATCAACATCATGAAATTGTAATTACTGTATATGATTTTTTCATTTACGGCCCGATTTGGAATATCAGCAGAATAAATTGTTCAATGAAATATGTTTTGTCATCTGATTCAATTATATGTGGCTGACTTTTCTGACTAATGTAAGAAAAAAATATCGTTAAAGTAAAACGTATTTACACTTTTTTTTCTTAAATTTTCTCACAAATTAGAACTTCTATGAAGAAAACAAAAAACCTTTCATATGTATACAGTACATACCCACATCTTGCGATTAATGATTGAATTTTTGTTTGTAAATGATGGACTATATACAGCTTGATTTGGAAATATGACGAGGCTTTATTTGGAATGGACTTACACAAAATCTTTATGAGAATAAATCAGAACTGTACAATTTGTTTACTTACTAAGAAAACAAAAATTTAAGTTCACGTTCAATCACAATTTAAAATTATACTTCTATCAATCAAATCTTTCAGATTTGCGGATCAATCTAAACCATTTATTTCATCAAGTTAATCTAATAAAGAAAAAAAAATCAATCTTAGTATTCAATACAAGAAAGAAATTCTTGGCCTAGACTTCAAATAATGTAATCATATTACTGCCCTATTTACTATAGGTTTTTCAGTTAGTTACTAATTATAGAATTAATCGATAAAGTTAGTTTCTCGAGAAATCTTGTGATATGTTGCTCGTCTTTATTTGTAAATGGTCTTTTATTTTTTGAAATATAATTTGTAACACATTAATATCGTCAATTTTGGTAGTTACCCCAGTCAATGAGAAAATTCAAATCTAAGGTGTTATATCAAAATAATTACCACAGCTGGGAAAAGGAAAATTTTTTTTTTTTACTATTTAATATAATTAATGAATTTTTTTTACGTACAGTTTGATAATAATAATAATAATATGCGAATTGCTGATCAAGTTGCGACAAATACAAATTTTTGAAATGAACTTAAAGGAAATAATTTTTTTTAATATTTTTAATACAAAATTCAATTTTTTTTATTAAAAAAAAAGTATAAAAAAAAAGTATTGTATCAATCAATTTTTATAATGATGTAAACTAAAAGATGCGTAATGAATTTATAGAGAATGCAGTACTAATATGTCCTTAGTTAATTACAAATTTATCTATCCTATATATTTAAAATCGTTAACGATTATGCACTGTCACGTTTAGTTATTGTGTAACATTAATGTGACTTAAAGCATGTGATCTTTTTGATGCTGCGGGTGATCTATAGAAGCAACGTTATTTTAGAGATGATTTAATAAAAAAAAAAATATAAATACCTTTAATCACCTTAATTCAGTAAGATTTTAATTATATACGATTACACATTTCTACAGTATGCACTTTTAAGGATTCATTAAATAAAAATATCGAAAAAATTAGAAATTAATTCTCCCATATTTTCAAATAACAAAGGATTTTGAAATGATTGTTTATCATTATTTGGGATAGAAACAATGAACATATATTTATCAATTAATAATACTGTAATAGTGAATATAAAAGATTTTTGATATTAATTATTATTATATGGATTCAATAATGAAACTCTTAATCTTATTCGTAAAAATTATATTTCAATCTATATCTTTTTTTTTTTTTTTGTATTTTAATATTGTAATTTTTTTTAAAAAATTTTAAAATTTAAAAAAAAGAATATACATGAAATAATTTTTGATTATTAAGCAAAAGAATACTTAATAACCAGAATACCATAAAATTCTATTAAAAATTATCCTTACATTTATTTCCTCAATATTAATATATAGTAGTAAGAATATTAAGTTTTAAGAAAGTAAAATATATATAGATTAACTGTACCTAATAAAAATAAGTTGAAACATAATCCTGGGCGGATAGCATTGTAAGAAGGTTGATGATAAAAAATGTGGCTAGAGAATAGAGATGGTACAACCAAAACTTATAATGGAAAATTTGATTAGAGTCTATAATGGTAATGGTATGAACGAGGTCATGATGAAACATTTTGAGGAAAAACTTTCCTTCTTGCTTATAATTTAAATTAGGGAGTTAAATAACTAAGGGTTGAATCTATATCTTTTTTTTTTATACGCAGTATTCATATTTATCAAACTAAATATCTTTCCCTACTGTTTATAGGAGTATTAAAAAATCATTACAAAGCTTGAGTTATTTACTTCCACAAAGATGTTCTTAAAGTGGCTGAAACTTTTCAACTTTCTATTAAAATACAATTAAACGTAAGTAACCCTATGATACTAACAAAAATTGCATATGAAATCTTGCAAATATGATAGAGAGAAATAAAATTACAAGCAAACTCATGATAATTAGTTATGATATAAAGGGTTTCTGATTTAGATGTTTCAAACAAATTTGGAAGTCGATAGGATTTGCATCCAATAAGCCTAATCAGACTGTATGTTCATGTTCGTATTTCTGAATAGAATCTTATAATATACTTTTTATAATTTATTATTAATGCCTATCATTTTATCTCTCCTTCTCCTGAAGAATTTAGAAAATTTAACAACCGCTGGTGTTACTTCAAGATGGTTCCTATGAACCAAATTTTTTTGGGAAGAAGGTATTCTGTTCATGGTCATAAGTATATGTTTTCTTTAAATAATGCTGCCTAACTTATATCCGTCATTAGGTAGAATTATTAATCCTTAATAAGAAAATTTAGTCACAAATATTACTAAATAGAAATTAGTGAGCAACAATTTTTCATGTTGAGTTCAAAATTATATTCATTTAATCACATTGCATCAAAATTACTACAAAATGTACTGAATATTAGATTGTGATTAGAAACAATATAAAAGCTTACTTAAATTAACAGCTTATTTTAATTTTTTACTTTACATATCTTACATCTCATACATCTCATTAAAAACAAATAAAATGCCTTGCCAACTTCCTGCTGATTGTCTCAGTGATATATTTGAATATTTATATGATGATAAAAATACCTTATATTCATGTCTATTAGTTAACAGTCTTTGTTGTGAAACTGCAGTTAGAATTTTATGGAGGAATGTTTGGAAGTTTTTTGATTATGATGAGCCACATATATCATTATCAATTATTAAAACTTTATTTGCTTGTCTCCCTAAGGAAGCAGAAAAAATTTTATATGCAAATGGAATTTATATTGCCATTCCAATTCCATTGTTCAATTATGCATCATTCTGCAAAGTTATCTCGTTTAATAAAATTAACGAAATGATTCAACATACACTTTGGATACAACATTCAAGGATTTCAGAAAGCACAAAAGATTTGTTATCACAAGAAATATTAAAAATGCTTTTGAATCAAATTTCATCATTAAAAGTTTTGAAGAATCTCCGTTTACGTCCAGAAGATATTTATTTATTAACTGAAGCAAAAATCCATTTATCAAAACTTGTAGAATTAAAATGTAATTCAGATGATATTTGTTCTAAATTTATTTCTCAAGTATGTCATAATCTGTGATCATTATCTATAAAATTTCATACTCATATTTTAACAAATGAGTTAATAGATTTGATTTCTTCGCAAAATAACTTAAAAATCGTAAATCTTCAGTATCTTAACAATGATGATTATTACAAAATAATCCCTTCATTATCTAAGCATTCTTTAACATTAACAAAGTTAACATTAAAGAATAGTTTTATGACTATACCATTTATAGCTATGTTCAAAAATTTACAAGAGCTCAATTTAAAACAAAGAAATAATATATGTGCTTCATATCAATTGCAGAATGCATATTTTTCACAATTAAAGATTTTAAAGATTGCTACATGTGGCAATAGATTACATGATGAAATGTTAATTAATTTTTTGGAAAATAATGGAAAAAATTTAACAGAATTTCAATTAAATTGTTACTATGGTAAATCATTAAATTTAGCTTTAGCTAAATTTTGTCCAAATCTTAAAATTTTACATACTCATATTAAGGAGGAAGAAACATTGAAACTAATTCTAAATAATTGTCAATATTTAGAAATTATTAAATTTTATAATTGCTGGCTTATTAGTAGTAAAATCTTCTTTAAGATTTTGACAAATTATTCACAAATATATTTTTGTGGCTTAATTTTAGATTTTTGCTATAAATTTCCGATAGATGAGCTTTATCAAAGTTTAGAGGAATTTTTTATAAACTGGCAAGATCGTACATCACAAAGATCGCTTTCACTGATTATTTTTATTAGTGAATGTACTGATTACGTTACTAAATCAAAGTTGAATATGAAGGATATAAAAATACTTATTGAAAAATATATGAAATTAGGCATTATTGAGAAATTTGAAATTAAAAGTATACCTTACCAATTTTTAATAAAATATAATATATTATATCAATAAACAAGTAAAATCAAGTTCACATAATAGATATCTATCTAAAATAATTATCAAAATTTGGTATTATTAATATGATGTTTTACTTAATTTAAAGATGTTTACATTCTTTCTATTTGTTACTCAGTGCTTCCTTACTTGCATTCTTTTATTTGACGGGATTTTGTTTTATCTGATCATTTGACCATCATTATATTTTCATAAGATTTATGGATTTCAATAATAATTCTGTTTCAGATTTATAATGGTTTTACTGTATAACTTGTATAATTTCAAAAATTTTTATTTGGTTTTTTTAATATATAAACATATAATATATTATTAGATATAAATATTCAAAATAATACAAATTTCATGAATTAATGGCTTTTAGTGTTTATGATTCAATATGAAAACTGTAATATTAACAGTAATACGAAAATTCCATTTGTTTGTATGGTCATCTAATTATCAACTTCAGATTTACAATGATTGTAAAAATTATGCTAACTTAATTAGTTTAATAATACTATACGTATTTTTTATTAGTTTTATGACTCATCCGAATTAAATCATAACTAGTATTATAGTAAAAAAGAGTCAAAATTACATTAATAGCAATGGTGGTTGTACAATGCACAAGCAAAATGAAGAGCTTATATATTATACCTTACCTTATTTTTGTTTAAACAACTTTATTTATGATTGAAAAAGTGATCTGAATATCTTCAAGAAATGCAATAGACATGAATGTCATTAGTATTTGCGCTGCTGATAAAGATGAAAATGTAAAGAAATTCATGTACACTTGCTTGTATAATACGTTTATCCTCTATTTGCATTCGGTAATATATTTTACTATTATGTCGATCGGATTGATACATGAAATTTGACCAAAATTAATATTAAGTTGGTTAAATTTTTTCAACTAAAATTATTTCAGTTATTAATTCTGATTTCCGTTTATTATATATGGATTTCATTAACGTTAATGAATTTTATGTAACCACATAAGTACATGACTAATTTATTCGCATTTGAACAAATTTTTATATTAATAATTATTTTTATTGTAAAGAAAATGTCTTTTGAATAATTCCAGGAACTTATCAACAATTATAAAAAATTACTTGAAGTTGAGAATGAATATAATGTTATTTATACTGGTGAAAATGAAAATGCAGAAGTAATTCGTATACACTCAATTATTTTATTTATTAGGACTCAATATTTTCATGTGGCATTTTCTAATAAATGGACTGATAAAAAATTTACTTAAATTATTTTTTTTGTGAAAATACTTTTTATATATTTATCCTTTTAATCAAATTTTATCATATATATATTTTCTATTTGATTATATATTTAAGGTGGGTTGTGAGATATTGTAGACTTTTGTTAATGTGATCTTGCAAATATGGCTAGGGATTGGAATCGATTCCCCCAAAATCGAATTAATCAAAAATCGAATCAGAATCGATTAATCGAAAATCGCACCAAAAAATCGAATCTATAATGCTGGCTCAAATTACAAAATTAAAACTCACGTGACTTCAGATAAATAGTTTAGCCACCGAGTAAGTGATGTTACACAAAATTTTATTGCACATTTTTGTGTTACACAAATTTTGTAATTCGGGCCAGCACTATAAACTTGGCCTGAGTTACCGGCGATCACTTGAGATTCGATTAATCGCGATTAATCGATTCTAGAATCGATTCTCAAAATTAGAATCGATTCCAATCCCTAAATATGGCTAGCATATATGACAATTTTGAGTTATTATAATTACATATTTAAAAGCTAAAGAAGTTCATATTTTTTTTTTTACTATAAAGCAAAAAGAAGTTTTAAATTTTATTAATTATTTTCTTATTTTTGTTCATAAAATAATAAAATGAAATTTAGAAACAAACTGAATCATTTAATTTGTTTTAATTATATTCAGTCATTTTAATAATGCCTACCATTACACAGTATCTCTCCTTCCCTTAAAGAATTTAGAAATTTGATAATTTCTGGTGTTATTTCAAGCTATAAGCCAATTTTTTTTGGAAAAAAGGTATTCTATTCATGGTCATGAGTTTTATACTATAAGAATTACTAATCCTTAATAAGAAAAATTTATCATAATTAGAAATTAGTAAGCAATAATTTTTCATGTTGAGTTCAAAATTATATTCATTTAATCACATTGCATCAAAATT
>JADRCO010002846.1:0-12023 GCA_021464525.1 Rhizophagus sp. LPA8_4_AMF
TGATGTAAAAATTTTCACTACATTTAAAATTTTTTTTATTACATATATTAAATAAAACTTTTTTATATATTTGGTTACCTTATGCTAAAATAGACAAATTAATTAATAAAAATTCTCAAAATATTTAATATTCTTCAAATGACTTAAATGACTGGTCATTTGAGTTCCAAATGACAAAAGACAAATGACTTGTCATTTGAGTCATTTGTCATTTCAAGATCATTTGCTGAACACTGTTTCAGCCTGGTCCGGTTCCAAAAAGACTGGTTTTTTTCAGACTATGAATGTTTTAAATAATCTTAGCTTAAAAAAATTGATATTTTACTTCATACATCATTTAATCATATAATTTTACGAAAGATGAAACAAATGTCTAGATGTCTGTCTTAACATATGATGTACAACAATAAAATCTTCAAACGGCACTTACTTCTGACTTAATAGCAGTTTTTTAAAATTTCTCTCTTTATTGAAAGCTAAAAATATATCATTCTCAATGATTTAAATGTACTACGAATGTGTGCACTAAAATATAGTGCAACTAATTAAAAAAAGTTATGAATTTATACATGTTTCATAATACATAATTGTTTTCGTTCCATAGTTTAATTAAATCTGTGCCTAATTATTGAAACATGTTACGCAATTAGTCAGCATGAATTATATGAATTGTGCGACAATATCGGAATCATCTGTAATTTACTCAGTTCGAAAAATTTTGATACCAATTATCATATGTCATTTTTCAGGAGAATTAAAATATGAAGTTATAAAATGTTTTCAAAATGATTTTCAAACTTTACATTCATGCATTTTAGTTGATGTCGTTTAGTAATTCTATTATTATGGGAAATTCCATTTGCCTTGGAATCATAGTTTTATTGAAATTTACTTACATAATTTAAATGGTAATTTTAAAACAATATTGAATGGATATAAAATTATTCAATCTTGATCAATTGCGTTGTCACTCGGAAGAGTACAAAAATTATTAATAAAGTTTTATAATGTCTTAAACACTCATTTAGTAAAAGCTGCGCCTAATTATTTAAGCATATTACACATTATTAATCAGCATGAATTGTATGAAATTTCGGAATCATATATCATTCACCCATTTCGAAATTCCCCTTTTCACATTCAATTTACAATATGTCGTGTTCAAAAATATTTTTAGAAGATTTACCTGAATTAACTTATGAAGTCATAAAATATCTCCAGAATGATTTTTCAACTTTACACTCATGCATTTTAGTTAATAGATTATGGTGTCGTTTAGCGATTCCATTATTATAGGAAAATCCATTTTCGATTCCTAACGAAAACTATAAAATGATTGAAATTTATTTTCATAATTTAAATGATGATTTTAAAACGAAATTAAATGAATATAAAATTATTAATAATTCATTATCTTCAAAGAATACACTGTTTAATTATCCAAAGTTTTTAAGATATTTGAATACATATAAGTTTACTTCCTCTGTTGAGAAGTGGTTTGAAGCTAAAATTCCCAAAATTAATTTTTGTGATCCTAAACAAGATTTTGAGAGCTTAGTTCATATATCACTATTTAAAAATTTTATTGAAAATGAAGTAAATTTACATACTCTTGAAATTGGGATCCATATTAATTATCATAATATATTTCTTAATAATACTCTTGAGTTAATTTTACAAAATCAAAATTTCATTCACAATGTTAGAAATTTGAAACTTAATATCAGAAATTATAATGATAAATCGATATTTCATAAACGTATATTACAAATAATTCATTTACATCAAAATCTTAAGAAAATTTTAATAAGTTATGATTGTACATCTTTAACACCTTTATATCACTCATTATTATTATCAAAAGATTATAATTGTTCAAATACCTTAAGTACAATCATTTTCTATCACATCAGATTTAATTTAGTAATCGATCTTGATAAAGTATTTGAACAATTAAATGTTTTAGAATCCGTTCATATTGTTCATTGTTCTTTCTTGAATAGTAGCTTTATTCAACAAATTAATAATTTAACTAAACCATTTAAATTAAAATCTTTATTTACAAAAGAGACATCCCAAATTGAACAATTACAACAATTATTACAAAAGTCTGGTGATTATTTAGAAAATTTCGGTTTTGAACATGATATATCATTAATTCAACAATTACAATTATTAAAATTTGGTAAGAATATCAATTTTCTTCATTTTGTTGGATATGAAACTAGGATTACTTATCGAATAATCAATATAATTAAAAATATTAAACATAGTCTTAATTATCTTTCAATCGATGTATGTAAAGTTGTTGGTAGTTCAGCCATATTACAAAATCTAGGACAAATTCTTCCTTCTAAATTAGATTACATAAATTTGGGTTTTACTATCGAACAAAGTGATTTTAAAGTATACTTAGAAAATTCTCAAGATATTTTTATTAATAAATTATTAATATATCAAAAAGGTACTGATAATATTTTACATTACATAAAGGAATATATCATGAAGGGAAAAAGAGCCAATTATTTGGCTATTAAAAATATTCATTTTTAATAGAGAATTGTTTGATTACAAAGATCTAGTGAAGGAATTCGAATTACATAATATTAGAGTTCGAAGATATAGTGATTTAGTCATTAGCGTTTATGGCTTTATAAGTAATATTGATTAGTTAAAGAATAATAATAATATATGATATTAGTAAAATTATTACAACTGATTAATTAAAATTGCTTTATAAATTTACTTTTCTAAAACAATTTAATTATAGAGATTTATTGAGAAATTTTTTTTTTTTGACAAATATGACAAATATGACAAATTTATAAATATTAAATCCATTTCCAGAAATGGACTTGTATTCTTTAACTTGGTCTGAAGCAATGCAATTTATTTTAATATTAATGATCATAATTCTGATTATACATTATTTACATATCTTATCCCATCGGTGTTATAATGGATTTTTTTGTCAATTACTTCACCGATATAAAAAAGCATAAAAAAGTGTAAAATCCATTAGTGTATAAACAATGAGATAAGCTTGCTATTCCATGGATATCTAATAAAAACTTCATATACACCGATGCTCCCCTGACCCAAGGCATCGGTGAATATTTAGTTATTCATTGATATCTAAGGAATAACAAGATGTGTTGTACTAGCTAAAATATCCTGTGTATAACTCAATTTTCCAATTGAATCATATCCGGGTATTTTGTATGAATCATGGAAAAATTGGCCGGAATTAGATTAATTTAACCAGAATTAATATTTTTTAACCACATATTATACCCGGGTGTATTACAATGGTACGCTGGATCAAATAATTTTAAGGATTCTAGTTTAATTGTTCTATCATTTTCAAAGTTAAACTTATACAAAAACTAATTGTAATATTTCAGTTGGTATTTTGAATAATTACTCCAATCAATTTTATTTCTGTTTATAATATGTAATCCATTTATATTTTGACAAGTATTTTATAAATTTATTATTTCTGAAATATCGGTATTCTTAGGTAAAAATTTTAGATATTTAAATTTGGACAAATTTTTAATAATTTTAAACTATTATATGTTTCAATAAGTCAATAGCAAATTTTACAGCGAACCTTGAAAGAGTGTACGGTCAATTATGGAGTTTCCAAGTTAATCAAAAATAAAATTATATAACTAGAATATTGTGATTTGATACAAGTGTTGGATTTCTTTATAGATTCAATATCCTAAAAAATAATTGTGTTTAATTAAGTCATCATATAGATTTATGGGATCCTTAAGACTTTATCGTTTTAAGCATTATCATGCCACTTCTATTCTATACGTTTTGTGTCAAATTTTTCTATAAAATTGTAAAACTTACGATAATAATTTTATTATATAATTATTTATCTTGCTCCAACATTCGCTAAAATGTAATTATTGCAAAAATAATTATGATCTGAAGATGATTTCTTAGAATTTATAATGCTTTCTAAAAATAATTCATATTATAATGTCTATCCGTAAAGGATATCCCTATTAGGTTTAAAAAAACTCATCATATAAATACCAATAATAGGAATATGTGGAACTTTAATGAACAATATTTTTATGAGACATCCAATATTGAACCAAGTTTTAGTAGAATTAATTCCCATTGGTCGTGTTTTAAGATAGTCGTATTTCTTGATATTTTACGATATAACTTATTTAATGATCATGCATTGTATAAAGAAAATCTTTTGCTTAATAAGTAAAAAAATTTGGGAAATTACATGAAGGAATTTATAATATAATTTTTCTGTACTATGTTATTTATTTATGAATACTATATCAATAATGTCTAGTCATCTAATGAATTGTCTTAGAATACATCTTGATATCATTAACATGAACAAAAAATTTACTGCCATTTTCAAAGTGGACGAAACTGTTAGATTCTCGTTTATTATTTTTAAATAAAAAAAAAGAAATGACGTGATAAAAAATATAGATGTGAAATCAAGCTATGAATCCTTTTAGTAATTAGTATGAGTTTATCATCTGATATTACACAGTTAAACAAATATTCAATATAGATTGTACTAAAATAGACAAAATACTATATATAGTACATGTTTAAAGATAAACTTAAGCAAAGATTTATGTTTACAATTAAATGCACAAAAAATGGTCATTTGTTAAAATACCCTAAATAATGTAACCAAATTCTTTTTCATTCATAAATTTAAATCTTTTTCTTTATTATTATTATTTTTTAATTGCTTGAAATACTTCATAATCTTCTACTTCAAAATTTGCCGGGATCCCTATTTTAGGATAACGATTTCCATTATCATAGTCATTATAAGACCAATTATCATCAAGTCGGAATAAATTACCCATAGTTGGTCCATGTCTAGAGCCACAAAAAACAGCACAATCCTGTATACTAACATAACTTCTTTTTGCAGTAGAAATATCTCTTCCATTTGTAAAATTAAATAAAAAACTATCAGCTGTAGTTTTCCAAGTGTTACTTTGATCCCAATCAAGCGGGTTATACCCACCAATTAATTGTGCAGAATTTTTAATTTTTGCGATCCAAATAGTAGCTCCTTTATTATCACAATTTTTATGAAAATCTTTAACATAATTTCCATCTTGACTTGAGCGATATAATAATTTAAATTCATAAGGAATATTTTTTCCATTATAATATGAAGAATCTTTTTTATCAATCCATGAAGCAAAAATGGGAATATGGACTGATTCAATCAAAGTTGAATCAAGTTGATATTTAAAATTTTGTTTTCTTGAAGGTATTGAATTATCTTTAGGTTTCATATTAGGAACTATATAAAATTCTAAAAGATTATGAATTAAATCTTGTGGTAAGATATCTTTATAACAATAAACTTTATAAAAGAAATCTGTAGGTTCAATATCATAAAATCGAATTAAAGGAATAAATCTGTACAATTCCCTCTCAATTTTTGTAATATCTTCTTTATTCCATTTTGATGGTTCATTCTTTATATTTTGTCTAGCAAAACACCATTTTAACAAATGCTCCCAAATTTCAATTTCATCCATATTTAAATCATCCCTTTTTAATAATAATTCTAATAAAGGAGCTTTTAAATAAATGAATTCATCAAAATCGAATAAAGCTTTAGGTTCTTCACAAATTTTTTCAAGACAGAAATTCCGTAAATCTGCAAATGTTTCATGTTGATGAACGGTTTCAAGAATCCCAGTTGGATTTTGGTATAAAAATTCAGTTTGATGTTCAATTAAAAATTCTTGAATATGAGAAACCAAAGGATGAATATTGAGTTCATCAACTGCTATTAACAATTTTAATACGTCAGGACCTTGTAAATTCTTCAATTCAATATTTCCAGAATAAATAAACCTAATTTATAATGATTAATAATTAGATATATCTTTAAAAATATGATTATTAAAATTTGTTATAAACATTATAAATACCTGAGAATAATATTAAATAATTGTGGAGAAATATTTGGTTTTTTGAAAATAAATTTTCCATCCTTTTTCTCAGCCCATTCATTAGAAAAAGCAGAGTGAAAGTATTGAGACCTAATGCACAAAATATTTGAATGAGCATGAATTTCCTTAACATATTGCTCTTCACCAGCATAAATAATAACATCATATCCTATTTCTGTCTCAAAAAGCTTTTCATAATCATTAGATAATTCTGCCCAAAATTTTGAAGACATTGTTTTTAATTTTTTATTGTATTTAATAAGGATAAACAAGAAATGCAGAAAATGCGGTAAAAAACTAAAAAAATTTAAGTTTGAGGTATTGAGGTACGAACCCCTTTTTATATTATTCTATGATGATTAATTTCTATAACCGGAAAAGTTTGGAAATATAAACTACTGCGGATTTGCGATCATTTAATAAAATTTCAAAGGTTTTAATTTATAAATATTATGCGTTACGAATATAGATTTATTGGCGGAATAAATCTGATGGACATATACTGCACTTTAATATGAGTCATAATGGATGAGATTATATCCTTTATTTGTCAATCAGGCAAATGGGATGTAATTGTATTTAAATTAAACAAAATGCGGACAATTTTGTCCACATTTCAATTTGGACAGCCTTTGTCCAAAACAAGCAAAATGCGGACAAAATTGTCCACATTTCAATTGGACAGCCTTTGTCCAAATCAAGTAAAATGCGGACAAAATTGTCCGAAAGGTCACGTGACCAATAGTGCGGACATTGGGTCTGAACCATGGTTAACCATGGAAGGATCTAACCTATAGAGTTGAGACCTGAAATACAAGGTTAGATCCTTTGTCGATCAGGAGGATTGGGTATAATGAAATTATTAAAATAGAAATATTTTGTGAAACAAATAGAGTAAACATGCAGATCAACGTCATAATGCATTTTTGCCCTTCGATAAAGTACTTCCAAGAAAACCGAATTTTCCATAGTAATAGAGCGGAAATCATCTACAAAATATTCTACATTCTATTCAGCCGTTTATTATATAAGAATTTGAAAAATAGAAATATGTTGAATTTTCCATACTCGTTTATACTGTAATATTATAAAATGGAGCTTGTAAAATTAAATGATGAAAATTCTTTTGATCCAACACCAAAATTAAAATCTAATCCCATACCAATTACTTTTGTTTCTTTTAATAAGAATGATAAAAACTGTATTCATTGTGGTGAAGAATACACAGAGACGATTGTTAGATACCAAAAATATTGCAAAAAATGTTTATTGTGTTATTTAACTAATATAACCGATAATAATATATACTTGGACGTATATTTATTCACAAAAGATTTAGAATGTAGTGAACATGAAATAAGTAGAACAAAAGTACCACAAAATATTCAAGAATGCTGTAGAAATTTCCTGATAATATTATGTTTTAAACAAATAATTTGGCATGCATATCCTAATTATCCGGATTTGAGAATTTTACACGAAAACGTGATTGAAAGTGAAAAATATTGTAAACTATGTGGAAAATTATTATATCAAGGAACGGAACATGATTTTATTAGTAATTTTATATTATGTTCAAATTGTTATCTAATATCTATTGGTTATATAAAATCAACCTTAACTAAAAAACTTACTTCAATCATTTATTTACCATGGTGGGACGATAGAAGTACTTGTTATTGTCATGAACGACTAATATTTACATCAAACTGTCAAAAGTATTGTGAGAATTGTTTCATATTTTTTATCGGATGTAGATATTGTTTAACAACAATTATTATTTTTGGAATTACAAATCAATCGCAATGTAAAAAATGCAAAAGATTATCAACTATTATACTAGATAGCAAAAACATTATTAGTCTAAACAGTGGGAACAGTGTTTTAGATGACTTTCTTGTCAGTATAAGATCATATCAATTGGAAATATCTAAATTTACTGACGTTATAAAAAATATTGATAAGTATTTCGTTCCAAACAACATAATACGTAATAATTTTGAAAGCAGTTACATTTTCCCAAGAAAGTTAATGAAATATATACCATATTCTCAATTTACGAATGTAAATAAAATAGCAGAAGGAGGATTTGGTATCGTATATCAAGCAATTTTGTTAGATGGTTTGAAATATAATAAAACTGTCATTTTAAAAAAATTTAAAAATACTCAATATGCTGAAGAATATTTTTTGAGAGAGGTAAATACTTTAAAGGTAAAAAAATTCGTATTTACTCTATAAAAATTTTAATTTTAATCTTGAAATTTATAGCTAAAGTCGTATCATGATAGTTATGCAGATAACGAAGATTATGGTATTTCTATGGTAATTGAAACTTATGGTTTTACAAAAGATCCTCGATTAGATGGATTGGATAGTTATATATTAGTTATGGAATATGCTTCAGGAGGAGATTTACATAAGTATCTACAAAAGTACTTTACAAGAATTGGTTGGCAAGAAAAATTAGATCTACTACTTACTATTATAAATGGGTATTTATATTTTAATATATTAGTAAATAATTAATTTATAATACAAAATTTATTAATTATTATTATTTTAGACTTCAGGGTATTCATAATACAGATTTCATACATCGAGATCTCCACAGTGGAAATATGTTGGTAGATTTGACAGATGATTATAATTATCGCAATTGTAAAATCGGAGATCTAGGATTATCACGACCTGTAAATGACACCTCATCGGATAATGAAATTTATGGGGTTATACCTTATATTGCACCAGAAATATTTAAAGGGTCTACATTTTCTAAAGAATCTGATATTTATAGTCTGGGTATGATTATGTGGGAACTTACAACAGGTTGTAAACCTTTTGCTAATGTTGAACATGATATTTACCTAATCATCAAAATTATTGATGGTGCGCGACCTGAAATTACAGAAGATACACCAGAATGTTATACTAATTTAATGAAAAGTTGTTGGAATTCTGATCCCAAAAAAAGACCTTCTATAAGTGTCATTAAGGATATTTGTTATAAGTGGTTTGATCAATTATTCCATTCTGCTAATCAATTATTTGATCAAGCTGATTTAAAAAGAAATATGTTAATAGATTCAAAGAAACTTGGTCCCAAGTTTAGTGAAATGTCTCATCCAAAAGCTATTTATACAAGTAGATCGTTAAACTCTTACATTTCTAAATGTTCATCTATATTTTCTAAACGTTCATCTATCAATTTTTCATCAAATGGTATGTACTATGCTATTTTATTAAAGTAATCTTTGGATAAATAAATTAAATTTCTTATTTTTCATAGATTACATTTCAAAAGAATTAGAATTTGACATAAATACTGAAAGGTACATTAAAAAAAATTTTGTTATTTATATTTTAAATATAACGACGAAATCTTCAACAAAATACAATTTTATATTAGTAATAGACTCGACTCACTTGGAACCAAGCGAAATATTGAAGAATCAAATATTAATTTTTGTGAAAAAAATGGTAAATATTTATTTGATTAAATGTTATCCAAGATTTATTTATATTTTTATTTAATTTTCTAATTTAAAATAGGAAAATGCATTAAAAATTAGTTTCGGTTATTCAAGAACTTTTTCAAAAAATAACAAGAAATGGAAAAAAATTTTCGTATAAATATAATATTGTATTTCTATATTTAATATTTTATTTACGTATATTCTTTTTTTTCATTATGCAACAACTTGAATCCATAAGGCGCAGTTAAATAGTTAAAATCATAGATAGATATAAAAACCTTAACGGTCAAAAGGACTTAGCCGGATAATTTCATAACTTGAACCGATTAACAAATTTTCGAGAGAATTGTTTCGTGTATAAAATTTAAATTCACTACAACTTGTTCATAAAGGCGCATGAAATAATGTAGGATTTTGTAAAGCGTGCTAGATTTATATAATAAACTTTATGAAGAAAATCATGAGTTTAAATAAATTTATGCAAAAAAATGTTCACTTTTCTTGTTTTGTATATAATAATGCGGTAATTATATATATACGTTGTGCGTCAGATGTCGGATATGCGTCAGATGGCGCCGGCCTACATTATCAACCCGATATTGCCCAATATTATAACGAAAGTGTTTTGGGCAGCATTACGCACATCAGCTGTCAGCTGTAGTTGACGCACAACATGTATATATATACAGTATAAAAGATATTTTGAAAAATATCCAATGGACATTAGAATAAAGTGCCACTTTTAATACAACTTAATTAACAAAAAGTAAGTTTATGTGATAGTTCAAATCTGCGGCAATCTGCAATTTTAGCAGATTGTCTTTTTTATGCGATTTTTAATAAAAATCTGCCCAAAACTACAGATGCAATTTTCACGTTTTTATAACATTTTTAACATTTCTAAAAAATCTTTGATAATCTTCAAAATTGCATGTCTTTGAGAAATTTCGAGTGGATTTTTCACTTTAATAAAACTTCAAGTAAATTTACACTTAAAATTACATATAATTATTTTAAAACTTAACAAAAAGACCGTTTATTTTTGTAAGTTCACTATTACAGCAGAGGCTGTCTCGCTTCTTTTGGCTAGCATTTCGGAAGGTAAGTTGCTTCAAATAATTTTTTGAATTTTTTAATTACCGCTTGTTTTTTATGAATTTTACTTAATAAAGAAATGCACGTTGCCGGCAAAAAAAATAATAATAATAAAGTATTATAGGATTTATGCACGTCCGGAATGTATGTCAAGCCTCATTTTTTCGCAGCAAAGAATCACAAATAGAAATAATTTTAAAAATCATTAATTAAACGTAACTTTGCTGCAAACTCCTTAAATTTTTTAAGCTTTGGATATCTGCAAGTTTACTTAGAGTGACAAAGGAAAGTTGGAATATCATTTTCGACTTATTTGAAATGATCGGCAAAGACGATAAAAATTAGTTTTTACATACTTAAGTTAAAACCAGTATTAAAATCTCTTCTGAACTCGATATAAACTTTTAAAGCAGTTAAAGATACTTCTAAAATAAGTATGTTAAAAGTTTTTATTATAAAGGAAAAAGTTTTAATTTTTTGAAAAATGTTATGCCACAGGAGGCACATTCTGTACGTCCCATATTTTTAAAATCATATAGTTATTAAAATATAGACAACACTAAAAATTTTAAATTGTTTAATAAAAGAATTTAACAAAAAAAATGCACTTTTAAATTTATTCTTTTAAAAATAAGTCACTTAAAATATTTCTTTAAAAAAGACTGAAAATTTCACTGATTGTGAACTACGTAGTTATTTATTTTTAATTTTTTTAGAAAAATTTTTATAATATAGTTAGTCGCCACTTGCCAGCAAATACATAGTTCACCTTATTTTCTTATTTTATGCATTCGGCATTACGCAGTAAATTTCAAGTTTTTCCCTTAGGATTCTTTAGATCCGCGTTGATGAATTGGAGATTAGAGAACTTTGAACTAGAGTGCGTTGACGCAACAACCTATTCCTAGTTTTGTTCGATTCCAACCATCTAGAGGTTTTTACCGAAGCCAAGAACTTTGAGAATCATGTGATCCGGTAATCTATACCGTAAATTAAATTGAAGTTTTCTAGCAAACGTACTGTATGTCGATCTTCTCTGATAGTTAGGGGTGCATTAAAAACAAACAATTGCCGATTGAATTTTCTTGGCGCAAAAGAAAATTTTTTCTATATAAGATTTGAATGAAAAGAAATATATGGTTAGTACTAAAAATTAAATTTCGATCATTTTCTATATAAGAAATCAGACAAAATATGGCTAAAAAAGTTAAAAAATCACGGAATAAAGTAGTCCGTAGTAAGCATGATCTTTAATAAATGATTTAATAATTAAGCCTATTTTTTTTTATAATTAGTTATATATTGAATAATTCTAATTATTTTATTGTTACACTCTATTTTTTGTCGAATGATTTTATTTACATTTATAGATTATCTTTTTTTTAATAATATAGCTAATAAAAGAAATGAGAAATGTCGCAAAAAAAAAAAAAAAAAAAAAAAAAAATTTAAAAAAAACTTTTTTTTTTGGAAA
>JADRCO010002847.1:0-12021 GCA_021464525.1 Rhizophagus sp. LPA8_4_AMF
AAACAGCATATTTAAGTTAAACTTAACTATGTCGATTCTATGTTGATTGAAAACTATAAGTTTCTGTAAAGTACATTAGCATTCTTTAATACAAAATCAAACTGAAGAATATTTAAAAGTATTCAATTATGAGAACAAGCTGTGAAAGAAATCTATAACTTATGTAAATCTTTGATACGTTTTTAGATATATTTGTGAAAGGAATGGCACAGTGGAAATTATGGGCACGATCAATCTATAAAAATATTTCAATTCTTAAAACAATAGTTTATTGAAGGATATTGGAAAGTTCTAAAATGAGATTTTTTATATAAATTTTTCAACCTTGTCTTGATTTTGTTGTTTATATTATTTTATTAAAAATGATACTACTTCAGAAATAAAAATTTCACCAAATATTAGATGGAAAAGAGAATCCAGATTGGAAAAAACAGTTTAAAGCTGAGTGGAAATGGTTAAGTAAATATGATACAAATTTGAATAACATTTATACAACTAATATTCAAAATTGGGTTTGTAGCTATCCATATTTTTTGTAAACAATTAATTCAGTTAAAAGGAACAATAAATCTCAATAAATATGAATTTTTTTCACAAACTTTAACGAAACCATAATTATCCAAATATACAGGAAAGTATACATGAAATTTCTTACAAAATAAGTCCTACTGCTGTAAGAATTACAGAAACTGAAGATACTGATTTAACTGAAGAAGTTTGAAAGTCATGTTATTATTTATAATAAACTTATTGATGCGTTTAACAGAAAAGACTTTAAAGAATATAAAGAAGCTAAAAATTCTCAGTAAATTAAAGGAGTGGAATAAAATTTTTGTTAATTGAGAATATGTTTTGGAAAATTGAAACATATCGACATCGACACATTATGCCATTAACATAGAAAGATTATTCTAATAATACAAGATATTTGAATTAAAGGTCAGTAATTTCATTTGACAATAAATTTACATTATTTATTTTATAATATATATTTATTAAGCTTATAATATTGTTAAAAAGATGATTTAGTTTTTAGAAATATTAGGCTGGTATGCTTTAAAAATATCTGTCATTTGTAAATTCATTTGCAAATTTAACCATAGTGAATAATTCTTACAAATTTAAGCAATTTCGAAGAAATATTTTTTTTTTTTCTGCAGCACATATTATACTTTATTAGAGTTAATATAAATAACAATTTGCGTAAGAAATATGAAATTTAGTTATCTAATATAATTAAGTACAACACCACCCATCATTCTAATGAACCCCATGTATGCACTATCAGTAAAACTAATTCCTATATGGGTAAGAGTGTGAAATAAACACACTACTATCTTAGCGGGACTGCCCCATAGTCAAAGGAATATGATATTCAAGAACCTGCTGCACTGCAATTTTTATAACACCCCACTAACCCTCCAAAGATAAAAGGTATACTGCTAGTTTACATAACTCCATTATTACCTGTGTACAATTGTTGAAGTAGGAATTCCCCATGATAAGATGCAAATGGTTGGAATGATAAGAGAATCCTTCAGTCTATCGCATGATAATGTTGTTAATTCTTTCACTGATGTATATGGTAGAATCGTTGCATCCATTCATAATAATTGAGTTGGTAATTGTAAATAGGATTTTCCACCTAGTATAGAAATGATACAGAAAACTCCACACCTTCCATTCCAAATAATAAAATGAACTCAACAAGTCCACCCAAGAAAATTCTATGTGAAAAAGTAAAAAGAAAAGAAAAACAAAAAAGAAGAAAAAAAAGAAAGAAAAATAAAATCTATATAAAATGCAAAAATAAAACTAAAAAGATAACCAGCAACATAAAACAATCGTGTCTATTTATCTTTATTCTTCTTTTGGCGTGGTGTAAAAAACCATCCATAAATGAGCAGCAAATCCAAGTATATATCCAATTTAAAAGTATTAGCAAAGAACGTTCCATTAGAGTATAAGAGAATCCAGGGCCAGATATTAATCCAATAAGAGTCAAAATCCAAAAAAGAATTTAGATCATACACGTCACGTGACAATTGTTGTTGTTGGTGATTTTATACGTGAAAATTTTCCTTGTTCACGATAACACGTGCCAAAATGCATTCATGTCAGGTCGAAATCAGAAGAAGGCTTAGTTTATGATGTAGTATAGCTTTCTGAATAAAGTCAACCAAGTAAACACATCCTTTTGGGAAAAGGGGGTAGGAGAGAAAAATGAAAAGAAGGGAGAGAGGAGGACGGCAAAGACGAAAAAATATCCAAAAATCTTTCAAAGTCAATAATCGCTAAGTAGTTCATAAGTATACTGGTCCCCCATTAGCTTTATCTAACCATTCAACTAAGAAGTGATAACGCGTAGGATTATTGGTATAGTCACAAGTATTGTTTAGGAACTGAAGGAAGTCCTCGTTTTCCAGGATTTTTTAGACTCTTTCTATATTATACTATTTTGTTGGTAATATCGCTTAAGCTTGAGAGACACGGTACTCTATAGGATATCCACTTAAAATAAGAACTTATTGTTGTAGGTAACTTGCAAACCCAGAATAAAATCTAACAGACAGTCTACTAAGGCTTACTGAGAATAAAACCTTAAAAAAAATATTAAAAACGAATAAAACAAATAAAGAACAGTGTATATTTAAAGACTTAAGATATATTTATTATAAAGAAAATAAAGAAAACTAAAGAAAAATAAAAATTTTAACAAAAAAATATTAGTAAAAAAATGGTCATGAACGTGACTGGAAAGAGTCTCCCTTCATTTTGAAGAAATATTTGCAATAATTAACTGAAAAACTATAAGGTAAAATTACATGATAGAAGTAACTGGAAAATAAATGGTGTAGTAAGTAGCATTAGAAATAAATAAAATAGTTACACAGTATAGTAAAAATAGCATTTTTATTATTTTTAAAGTAAAGTACTCTTATTTTCATGTATAAATCTAATGCAAATTTAATAGCAAATCATATTAGTGTTTTAATATAAAATTTATTATTTTTATTGCAATATACTTATTTTTATCATAATATAGACATATAGTACTTTGTCAGAACCTCAGATAATTCTAATAAAGGTTACATCTACAGCACCAATTAAAAATCCAATGAAATATACATAATTTTTGCCTTTTTGATATACATTTTTATCATATGACTCTTATATGTATCCTTTTTTATCATATGACTTTCGATACTAGTGGTCTGATCTGTGAATACATTATCCAGATATCTGTATAAATATGCAGATATCCGGATAGAAATATCAGAGGGTGGATAGAAATTATGGATATCTGCTGATCTGCCAATTACATTTTGTGTAATCTTTTAGCAAATTAGATCATTAATATGCAAAACGTGTTAATGCGAAATAAATTATAAAATGAGAAACTGTGATTAAAAAGAGTTATCACTTTTGCTTTGTTTCTATATTTTAACAATGTCTAGTGACAAATTTGCAGAAACGTTGCAGCAAGAAAACTCTGAAGAAGTCTTAATCTCTGAAACAAGTAACTCAAAAAGACTGAACCAAAGTACATATAAACTATTAAAATGGCAAAAATCAACTTCACGCACACCTTTAATTGAACTAGATTCAGATACTGACACAAATAGCCAGCAGAAAGCTGGTGTATCTAATAAAAGAAAAAATTTTGACTTAAATCAATTAGCTAACAAACTAGTTTTAATTCCAAATTCAAAACCACTGGGACAAAGTTGGATTTGGGGATATTTTGATCAATATGAACCCACTAGACAGTATAGAAGAATTGTAAAATATTTAGTTGAAGTTCAACGAAAAAATGGCATAGAACTATGCGATCATTTTATGGGAAGTGATGGTTCTACCAGAAATTTTATTGTTCATCTTTCTACACATCGAATTACTGAAGAAAACCATAAAAGAAAAGTAGATGAAATGCGAAGTAAGCATCAGATTTCACAACTCTGGATAGATGAAATGATGCGATCAATTATGATAGCTAATCCAGATATCAAGAATCGTCATGACCAAAAATTTGTTAGAATTTTAATTAAAGATAATCGCCTAATTAGTATGTTTTGTGATGAAGGATTCGTTGATTTCATTCATGAGTTTGACTCAAGTTATCAGTTGCCAAGTGACAAGACAATTCAACAGCTTTTGGCTGAATTATATAACCAAATCAAAACTATTTTAGTAGTAAAGCTTAATGATGATATTATTTCTTGCTTTGTAACAACAGACTTATGGACAGCTCGAAGTAGAAGTGGATATATTAGTGTGACTTGTTCCTTTATTAATAAAGAATTTAATCTTTGTGAAGTATTTTTATCAATTCAGTTTGTACCTTATCCACATACTGGTGATAATATCTGTAAAGTATTACGTGAAATTATTCATAATTGGGGTTTAACTGGCAAGGTATTTACAGTAACAACTGACAATAGGTCAAATATGGTTCGGGCTGGCAAGTTAATGACAGAACTTACATGCCTTCCTTGTACCGTGCATACGTTACAGTTGATTGTGGGAAAAGGATTACTGCCAGCTGAAGTTTTAATTGCACGAGCTAAACGCCTGATAAAGTTTTTTACAACACCAAAGCAAACTGAAAAATTATTGGAAATACAAAAAAATCTTACAAATAATGAGGTAACTAAATTTTTATTATAATTTTATTAATTTAATTAATTCAAAGAATTTGTTAGCAATTTTAGCAATAGCTTTATTTATTGTATTCTCATAACGATTCACAAAATTTCTAATCAAACGTCTAATTTTATTTTTTATTTATTATTTTCACTCATCTACAAATGATTTCATTAAATTGATATTAATAAATAAAATTTAATATTAAACAAAACAATTCTGATCTCAACTATTTCTTCATAAATGAACTGAAAGTTTTTAATATTTAAACCTTTTATTTTATATTATTTAAGAATTTAGAAAAGAATGATGAATACCTCTGAATAATTGCTGATGTAAAAATAAGGTGGAATTCGAGACTTTGAATTATCTTACATGGAAACGTTTAATAAAAATTAAAGATCTCATTGATGTTTTGGCATCTACTATGATGATTGATCCTGACCCTTCAATACGAAAAGATAGAAAATGACTAAAAGATATAAATTTAACAGAAGTTGAGTAGAAAGAAATGAAGAAATTAATAATAATTCTAGAAGATTTTGCTGAAGCAACTGAATACTTAGGTGGAAGTAAATATACAACTATAAGCTTGATGTATAGTTTATTAGCAATTATTAGTCAAAAAGTAATGCCTGATTCCAATGTAGAGGTTATAAATTTAACCGGCCCAAATATAGCCTTTGATGATGATGTTGGATATGGTGATGCACCAGATGATGATCCTATTACTGAACGACCCATACGCAGAAAAATTAATATTAATATACCACAAAACTTGAAAAATGTGTTAAAATAGCATTATATCAATCAATTAATCACTATTGGGAAGTTCCACAAGAGCAAGGGATGTTGGCTGCTTTATTAGACCTAAGATTTAAAGAATTAGATTTTGTCTCTGAATTATTGCGTATTAAAACTCATGAGCAATTAAGAAAAGCTTACTTAGATATGAAGGACTTAACTGATAATGATCACGAAGCTGAATCTGAGCCAGTTTCATCAAATTCATTGTTGGCAAGAATATTCAAAAATAGTTACATTCGAGTGGATGAAGTAACTAATTATTTAGCCCTCCCTAAGATTCATCCTGACGATTGCCCTTTATTATGGTGGAAAATAAATAAGAATCGTTTTCCAGTTTTATCAAAATTAGCAAGGAAGTATTTAGCAATCCCTGCTACTTCCATTCCAAGTGAAAAGCTTTTCAGCGAAGCAGGTAATATTATAACTATAAAACGAACACAGTTGGTGCCAAATACCTTTGAAAATTTAGTTTTTTGTAAGAAAAATTGGAGTTTGGTGGGTGGAGTTTTTCCATTAGATAAATAGTTAAAAGAGATGTACAATTAAAACGCAATTATCAAATTATATAATATAATAAATACATTTTTGTTCATAGTAAAACATTATTTTATTTGAAATATTGACGTTAAAACGGTTAAGTAAATTGCAAATTAAATTACCGTTCTAATAAAAATTTTTTCTTTATCCGTATTATCTGTTTAATATATTAATTATCTGGATAAATCCATATCTAGATTATTTGTGAAACAAATTTATCCATTTCAGATTTACCTAATTTTACCCAGATTTTTGTGAATAGTGATCTGGATCTGTAATTTTATTGACGGATTATCTGTTTGCAGATAAATGGATATTCAGATCAGACTACTACTATACATGACCCTTATCAAAATTTGGAGAGCAAAACAAATTTTCGCCCAGTAAAATCCAAAAAATTGTTAAAAATTGAACAATTATCAAGCCAGATCCCATTATTTCAGAACATTCAAAGCCATAAAAACCTTGGAATATACCAAGGATTGATCATTAAGGTATAATTTTCTAATAAAAATTAATTTTTGAATTAGGTGATCTAATTGATTTATTTTTACTTTAGATACTGATGCTATTGAAAATTTAGAAAATCAAATGAATGAATTAGTAAGTTAGTCATAGGATAACTCTGTTTGATAAATAAAAAAATCATAAATATACAAAATATATATATAATGCAGGAAATTACAGATGTTGATTCAATAAATGAAACAGAAGTGGAAATAGATCTGAAACATAAAAGGTATTCTCTTTTATTCTCTTCATTTTTTTTTCGCTTTTATTATCATCATTACAGTTCCATCATCATATTCTAGTCGCCTATTACCATCACTACCTCTATTTACTAACAAGTATTTTTGATTTAGTTGGAAGATTTTTATTTCTGATTGAACGTTACAACAAAATCAAAAAACTAGAGAACCAGTAAAACGAATACTTATACATGTCAAGAATCTTCTTGAAATAATATTTCATGCAGGTACTGCTAACCCAAGAAAGAAAATGATAGCTGCAGAAATGCAAAGTGAACTAATGCAACGAGTACAAAAAAGGGAAATAAAAGAGAATGAGGTGCCAAAGGAATCTACTATTGCTAATTGGATTACTTCATTTTCACGAGATTGGAAACATGCAATGGCACTTCAAGCAATAGAAACTGCAGAGTATACTTCGATAAAAGAGACTGGAGAGTTAACTTAAAACTAATATTTATGTATTTTTGTATATAAATTATATGATAAAATGTAAATAAAATACGAAATTTTATTATTTTCGAAGTAGAAATCTGATGCACGTACATAGTAAACTCTTTTTTTACATATTGATATATTTTTTTCATTTTTCTGATTTTTCGGTCTTTTTTATATATCATGTGACTTTCATTTAAAGCTAGTGCATAATTTATAAGATTTCCTTTTTAGAATTCTTGCATTTATCGCAAATTCATTAAATTTAACCCCTTTTTATTTACATATAAAATAGTGCCAATCTTAGCCAGATCGGTAATTAATATCATTAGATTCATCTCATCGAAAGGAATCAAATGATAGTAATTTCATAACATTTTGGATTAATATTGACTGAGTAATCCAATTTTTTTGATCAAATTGGCATTTTATATATGTAAAATTTGTGTAATATTAAATATTTTGATATTATTTTAATTACAACAGGTTCTAGTGATCAGATTTTAATAATCTTGAATTCATTAGAATCGTCTCATTATGAGGAATCTAATGGTAGTAATTTTATAGCGATTGGATTAATATTGACTGAAAAATCCTATTTTTTTAATTAAATCAGCATTTTATATATGTAAAATTCGCGTAATATTAAATATTTTGATGTTATTTTAACTACAACAGGTTCTAATAATCAGATTTTAATGATTTTGGATTAATTAGAATCATCTCATTGAGAGAAATCTAATGGTAGTAATTTCATAGTAATTGGATTAATGTTGACAAAATTATTGTGATTTGAAAATTTTAACTAAAATTATTATTTATAATTCAGGCCAAAAATTACTGAAAAGATCATGTGATTTTATTGCTTATAGTCACATCTCATCATAGTCACTAAATATAGGTTGTCCCAAATGTGTGACTATAGAGAGAGTTGACTGTAGTCACAACTCTATATAATCACTAATTTTAATAGAACTAATTAGGTGATTATATGACACCTCTTTTTTATGTGCCAGGTTGGTGACGTATGTAATTTTCAAAAAAATAATAACTCAAGACCTTTTCCTTTAAAACAAAGCTTTTAAAACTTCAGAATAGGCATATTTTCACCTGATTTCCAAGTTTACTTAGGGTTGGAAGAAGGCTATAAATGCCGTTTTTAACTTTAAATATAAACGATTAATTTTTCATCTTTGCTGATCATTTTCAAATATGAATTTAATGAAAATTGATATTTTGTAGAATTTTACAAAAATGATATTTGAAACCACCTTTGTTGTTCTAATTAAATTTGAAGAGCAGCTAAAATTACATACAATTTGTAATATTTAAAGACTATATGCTAATTATATTATAAAATTTTTTTCTCACATATTTTTTTGCTGCGCTACATATGCACCATTAACCTGGCACACAAAAAACAAATGTGATTAATTGATTATATGGAGGTCTAACTGTATATTTTTTTTAAAGATAAATGTTATACAAAATATATGGCTAATGATAATTATTTTGAACCAATAATATTTAAAAGAAGTGGAGTTTAGGATATTAACCTAAATCCAGGGTCTAGGTTAAGGGTACTCTTTTTTAGGTACTATTTGACACTAACATAATGCCAAATTGGATCTCTCAAATCATAGCTAATCAGAAAAAGCCACCATTATATTAATCTCTCACTATGAAAAATATGTCAGATATCAAGTGGAGTGAGTGGAGCATCTTCGTTTTCTCATTGATGAATGAAAACAAAAAAATACCAAATTTCATAACCCATGATATTCCAAATAAAAAGAAATGACTTTTTTGGGATGTCTAAACAAGCAGGAAAATACAAATTATTTTACTATCGTAAGAAGTTTACAAATCTCATGAAGGCATTTAAAGTAAGTAATGCTTACTTGGGTTCTATGAGAGATCTGGCAGGTATTCCAAAATAATATTTATTAAATAGTGAAAAAACATAGAGGCAGTGAAAAAAAAAGAGTTTAATTTGGGGAAGAGCTTTATGAGAAGTTCTCTACCGAATTTTGATTAAAGTCTGATATGTTTCTGGAGAAAATTTTTCAAGAGAGGGCTTTTCATTATTAACACATATCTATTTTCATTTACTAGAATTACCATTCGAACAAGCACATAATGAGAGTGTTAGGAGGTTAAGCGGGCGAGTTTCTCATCATTCTACAAACTCTAATACTGAAGTAGCAACAAGTACTTGATGATCAAGTTCTCTCTTCAGAAAGACTCAAGCGATCACCCAATGAATCGTCCAAGAAATCATCTAAAATTGTTACATGTTCTGAAGATTCTCCTGTCAAGACCAATAACACCATCTGTCGAACACCTTCAATCTCTAGATCCATCACACCTACTTTTCCTTCCTTTTTGCAAAGTGCAAATGTCATCAATATCACCATTAATAATAATTATGCTAGTGCTTCAGATGAATAAGAGGATTATGTTGATTTTTTTCATTAATTTATTATGGGTGGTTTTTTTTCATAACTGTAAACAATACTTAACTGATTTATGTCATCACTTTTGTGGGATGGCAGAAGTTATAGTATGTTAGCATACTGTACATACAGTATATTGCAATCAGTAAATAAATAAAACTTTATTTTTATTGATGTTACCGCAGATGATTGTGGCTATGAATCAAGGCATACGTTGGTTAAAAAATCACTAGGCGAAACTCATTTAAAAATGAAAATGCAAATTGGATGGCCAGCCGAAAAAAGAGCTAGAAACATAACATATAATTGGTTTGATTTAAGTTTAGTTATATACCCTTCAATTGTTTTGCGAATTTCATCTTACTAATCAATTAGGGGAAAGAAGACTGTGTAGGTCGAGTTAGCTAATCAAAGAAAACAATTAAGACTTGCGGGACATTTAACAAATTTTATTATAGCAAATTGAAAAAAATAGCAATAGACACATAATAGCAATCATTAAAATTTATAAAGTTATATATACTCTATTAAGATTGTATTGCAACCTTTTACTCCTCAATCTTTTATCATGCCAAATCAGTAAGCAGGAATAATAGGTAGGCGACCTCCGCGAACAAAATTCATCATATTCATATACCACATATTTTGAATTGAAATTACAATGCTCCTTATGTAAGGAGCCCCATTGGTGAAATACCTCCTTCCCATGCTAAATTTCTAATTAGACGCATAGTATTTATCGCATGTTGAAGACGACAAAACTGCTGGGAGCGGAATATACTATACTGAATATGAACAAAGCCCGCATTCTGAAGTATATTCACTACTTCTCTATAATTGCTGGAACTTGAGCTGAACGAGGCAGGCAGGCAGCCAGTGACGACGCGCCTAAGTCGTACTGTATGATCCAGTTTCCTTGACGAAAACAAGCTTCATGTACAGTAGCCATGCCAAGAATTCAGAGACTAAATTTTATTCAGCAAAGGTGAGATCTGTACTAACTTTGTGTAGGCTTAGTAGATCTATCAGAGGTAGTAAAGAAAAATTAACTAATGTAACAGACACGTAGGCACGTAACCTTAGACTAAATGAAATCACGTGGGTAAATATTTATTGGCAAATATTTCTTATACTTGCTTAATAGTGGTCTTAATGTTCCTCATCCCAGGAAAAGAAAAAAAGTGAGACTTTTTTGTGAAATTTCTATTACTTTACTAAGCTATTTATTTATACTTAGGATTGTCCCTCATAGAGCCATACAGAGAATCCCTAAAAGCATATGAAGAATATGATGCTTGTTTAACTACTACCATAGAGGCACGAGAGCAACCTTTACTCCTAAAAGAAAATTTCACTAAAAAAATTTTCTTTATATTCAATGTGCTTGCTTACATAAATTTATAGATAATATACACTTACCGTATAAACTTTGCATCTAATACATCTAAAAAACAACTATCTACGATTATGCTCCAGAGGTTCGTCTTGAACTAACCTCTAAATGAGGATTAGAAAAATCACCAGGTCTAAGTTCAATACCGTAAAAGTCTAGTAATAACAGGTTTAGTTCAAATAATATTGAAGATGTACGCAAATTTTTATTAATGCTCACAAATGAGAAAAAACTTCATGAACGTAGTAATAGTCAAATCTCTCTGTGGGTTATAGGAAGATAAATTTATATCAGTGTTGATCGTCTTATGCAGATCTTGAGGATTATTCTAAAGGACGCAAATGTAATATAATGTTTTATATGCATTGCTATACATTAGCGATAGTAGTTGATTATACTCACTTGTCAGTAGCGTAATAGAAAATCTAGCAAATTATCATCTAGTTGCAGTTCTGAAGGAATTTACACTCTCTGATGTGTTGCTGGTCAGGTTCACTAAAAAGATTCATTATTGGTTCGTCACTTGTGTCGACAATAAAACTGTGTAGATAGCTAAGAGCATAACTTTATATTTAGATTGCAATTATAACAAACCCTATGTATGCCTTAAATTCATAAAGAATATCTTCAACGAACTTTTCGGAAGGTAATTCCCATTTGTTCTCCAGACGCAATTTGCGATACTTTGCTGAATATTCATCCTTCATTTTGTCCTTTGCATACAAAATATCGTTAAATTAGTTAGAATGCAAATAATTATTAATAGATCAACACCACTTTGACTATTTTGGTTACTTTGAGCATCGCCTTCATATCGACTTTTCGGCCTAAGCGCGTTCTTTGGAAGGGGGTCTAAGTTTTCGTTTCTTGCATTCGTACCATATACTTGTATTTCACCCCTATCCATAATTATAAAATTCTGAGAATAATCAATTAACTATACGTTAGAGACTAATAAATAACAATAAAGAACTCTATAATTTTGAGAATAATCAATTAA
>JADRCO010002848.1:0-12020 GCA_021464525.1 Rhizophagus sp. LPA8_4_AMF
GGGGCATTTAAACATATGTGTTGTTATATGTTTATTAAAACTTAGATTTTTAAGAAAATAGAGGGGGTGGGGTACGTTAAACAAACAATCAATTTGGAACAGCCTAACTATCCTATTTTTTATTTCATTTCAAATTTTACATTTTATATAATATAAAAGATATTGTATTGCAAAATAATCAGGATTTATTACACAATTACTAAGCATCAGTTAATTTTAGTTTAGTTTAAATTGCTGCAGCGCATTTATAATTTATTAGTAAAGAAAATAAAAGAATATCTATATAGTATAAATCTTACTAATCTAAGTCAATTACTAATTTATTAAACTATAAACTATATATCATTACTATCATAATCCTTTTCATGTACTGTTAGTGAATTTTTTTCTGTGCAAATAGGGTATATGTGAAACATTTTCAGTTTTAAAAAATATCGCTTTTCGCAATCTAAATAAGACCATTCAAGGACATGTTATATTGCAATTTAGAGTAAAAATTCTCTTAAAAAATAATTAGTATTGCAGAATCCCAAATATCTCTCATATAACTTACATTGAGTTTGTATAGAATTTATATGTAAATTGTAAATTCTGGCCAGAATTGTATATTACAAAAGTGTTTTCAAAATTTCTTATCTTATAAATCCTTTATTTAAACCTGGATTTTACAATTTTAGGTTTGTTGGATATATCATACATCTTAGTGAGAAAGGTTATATTTCTAATACAGATATCGACTGAGTTATTATAAAATATGTATTTTATTATTATATAATAATTAGTTGTAAATTGTATGAGAGATGTTTGAGATTCTAATATTACCATTTACTATATAATTACTAACAATATCATCCAATCCAATTCAATCCCCCTTATGATTCCTACAAAAAGATTATGCTTACTTCTAATAAAGGTCATCAGAAATATAAAGTAAAATTTATATGTAAAAAATTTTTAAAATCCTACTATATAGATAAATTATATATAAAATATAATAAATTATTATAATTTTTTTCCTTTTGAAATAGTTAGCTAATAGAATTGCTAATAAAATTACTAGTAAATTTAAAATTTTTTATAGAGACCTTTATTATAAGTAAGCGAGTCCTTTTATAAGGTTTCTTCATGCTTATTAGTAAATATATAAAGTTAAAATATATAATTGCATCAGTATATGATTTTCAAATCTAAATATATGTATAGAAGGAATATGCTACTATAAGATAAAATTATGTGCAGAAATTATTATAGATAATTTAAATATTATATATATAATACACAAAAAAATTTTTTAGTATAAATTTATTTATATATATAACTTATTTCTAATAACTATATGCTATGCTGATTTATGTACATTTTAAAAGAATAGTATTTATGAAAAATGATCAGTCATGTGCAAGCTAAGGTTGTTTGACTAAACTCCTCCAAAATTTTATGATTAGTTTGGTCTAAATTTTAATATAAATTAATATAGTTTTGCAGAATTCTCCAGTTTCGCCATTTACTAATATAGTTTTGGCAGTTTTAACATTCGACTAGTTTTGCCAACTTTTTAATAAGACTTTAATATAGTTTCATCAAGTTTTACTCTTTCATCATTATGCTAACTTGCTAAACTTTCTAGTTTCAGCAAGTAATCTTAATACAAGTGTATACTTTGCATTACTAAAATCACATATTGAGCTATATCTGACAAATTATTAAGATCAACTATAAATTATTCTTATTTGTTATTAGTTTAATAAAGTATTATGATTTTTTCAAATAATTATTATATAATAATTTTATTGAATTTAAATTGATTAAAAGAATAAAAAATAAATGAATTAATTGGATAATTATAATTAAAATGAAGTTTAACCATAGTCTATATATAGATATGAATTATAAAAATATTAAATTTTTAATTTGCATTTTAATAAGTAAGTAACTAGATATTCAGTATTATAGTTTTTTGAATTATTTTCATTTTATTACTTAATTAGTAATCTATATAAGAACTGGACAGTTATATTAATAAATATAAGAAATATGTATAATATGATAATTTTTACAATTTTGGAATTTAACTTTCCTTCTAATTAAGATATTATTCATAAAATATAATATTAAAATTAGCAATTATAATTGACAAATATAATGTGTATTTATCTTTCCTTTTGAATTAAGTTTAATATAATTTTTCTTTAAATTAAAAATAAAATTTTATTTCTTGAATTTACTATGCATTTTGAATTCCATTTACTAATAAAAATTAATAGTAATTTGCCTCTATTATTTCACTGGTCTAAGTTTTTAATTTGCAGAGAAGTATATTAATAGGAAGGATTGCAAAATAAAAAAAAAAAATTGAAAAATTAGAAATATGTGAATCATTCTTAGAGATTAGTTAAACATAAATTTTTTTTTTTCTTTTTTTTTAAAGAGTGATCATGTGATTTGACTTGTTTTGTTAGATCAATTTGGAAAATAAAATTCTTATATGGATTGTAAGTTAAGTTTTTTTAATATTTGCAATATTAGTATATTGATAGTAAAAATTCTTTCTATATATTACTTTTTTTCCTTTAGTTATTTTAAACAATTTAACTTGATAAGTTGTTTTTGAATATTTTTTGTCAGGGTTTGTTTATTTAGATTTGTCTGATTTTTTATGTAACATACAAAATATCTGACCTTTTAACCCATAAAATTTTGGGTTTTTTCAGTTGAACATGGTTTACCAATAGAATGGTTTATTGCATATTACCAAAAAATGCAACTGTTCAGAATTGAATAGGGCTATTGTTTAATTTCATTTTGTTATTTAATATTGATCCAACATACAATTTCAAATAATAACTACAGAGTACCAGAAATATCTAATGGTGTAGATTAAATTCTGAAATTTGTAATTATACTGTTCTGGAAAAATTTCTTGTAGCTATTTGGCATTTAATTGTATTTCTAATGGATTGTTATTAGGTACCCAAGTATAAGTACAATAGCTAGTTAATTTTTTTTATTTAAATTAAAGAAAATAAGTAAAATTAAATATATTATTTCATCTTTAAAAAAACTGTCACGTATGGTGATCTTTATCTTTGTATGTATTATGAGTATAAGAGCGTTCCGATCTGCTCCGATAGTATAAAAAAAATATTTAACACTGGTTTGTTACACAAGATCCGAAGTTGAAAATATAAGACACGTAACCCCTAAAATCAGTTTTCATGATCCAGAGTCACTATAAGATTTTAATTTTTGACAGACGACGCGCTTTCGACACGCTTTTTCTGACACGCTCGTTCCCTTTACTTCTTTCTAAAATTGTAATTTCATAAAACAAGACTTAAAAAAAAAGGACTCCCTATTTCGAATATGGAATCAGGCGATAGAATAACTTTCCAAAAACAACGTGATAACTTAATAAATGATATTGCGCAAGTAAATATTATTTTATTTTATTTTCATTTTAAATTGAATATAACTTTTTATTTTATTATGCGAATTTCAGGGACTAGAACAAATTATCATTAATATGGCTATACTTAATAAAAATTTGGAAAGTATAGTTGCGGTTGGAAAAGATTTTGAAAATGTTGCTTCACTTTGGAAAAATTTTAATGATACTATTGAAGCTGGTGCATTAGATGCCGATCTAAAGGATGATGATACGATGCGATGATCATGGCGTAGATATTTCTAAATTTGTTCAGATTTTCGCTGCTGCGAACTTGCTTTTGTTTTCTGCTTTTGTTTTCTGCTTTTGTTTCCTGCCTTTTGTTGTTTTTATGTTGTTATTGTAAACTTGGAAATGATTTTATAAAAATTTTTACCATATTAAGAAACAAAACGTCTTTTCCGTGGGCGTTTATTTATATTGATTTATTATAAAATTATATCACCATATTCATCATGTGGGTGCATATTATTCCGAAACAGGTTTTCAAATACATGTGTTAATGATTCAAAAAACTTTATTTAAAGGGATGATGAGAGATTCAAAATTTTAAAATTCTAAATCATTTTCTAAAGATGAGTCATTTTACTAAAAATCCTGCTATACCAATCCCTCCGGAAAAAGTGAAATATATGAACACTCGTAAAATAGAGTAAGTAACACTAATTAATTATGTAAAAGTTTTATTAAAATTTCTTTTAAAAAAAAAAAATTTTTACATTTTAGATCTGAATCTGGTGCTAAAGTCCATATTAAAAAAGGCAATCGACCCCTGGCAATTATTATTGGCGACGAGAAACAATGTGAAGTTGCTAAAACCCTAATTAAAAAATTCATTGAAAATTCGCTAGTTATACCAACAATTGGATATACTCTTCTAGAAGTGGACAGTATAGCTGATGTTAATAAAGCTAAATTTCAATTTATTAAATTTGAGGGGGTTGGTATCGATGTTTTTTCAAGAAATAAGGAACATTATTCTGTCCAATTAATGAAAGAGACAAAAGATGACTCTGAATTTGACCTTGCAGATTCGTTCGATCAAAAACTTGAAATTTCTCCTTCAAGAGGTGGATTCACAACATCTGAAAAATTGGATAGTTGCTTAAATGATATCTATTCACAACTTTCAAAAGCTGATCCAACTGATTCCGAAAGAAGAGAGGTCCGTTTAAATCTTTTTTTCGGTCGGGAACTATTCTCTAATATCGATAAGCAATACTTTGATGTTAGCGAATGGATTAAGTTCCGTAGATGGGGGAAAAAATATTGTACATCGTTCCAACAAAGCGCACCTCAAATCTTGGAAAAAATGTCTTTACTTGAAAAAAGCTTCAATTTTAAAGAAGATAAAGGAAGCGAAATAACTTCTAAAAACAAAGGGAGTATTGCTATATATTTTGATCAAGATTCATCAAGAAGAAAACTTAAGTTGCATTGGAATGATGAAGATCGTTCATGGAAAATAACAAAATATGTGCGTAGCATCAATCGAATGGGTAAGTCCATTATTATAATATGAAATTTTTAAAAAAATCAGTATTTAATAATTGATTTTTATTTTAAGCTATTTTGGATTTGATTTCTGGAAATGAAGCTCCAGACTGTAGATTCTTGTTGAAAACTTGTTATGATCTTAAAGTTGGGAGTAAACTCACAAAAGTTATTGATGAAATACAATCTAATCGTTCTTTCAAAATGAGAGATGAAATGTGGTTTCGTGTTGAAGATTTTGATGGAAAACTAGATAAGGTTGAAGTAAGACAAACTATGTCAAAAAGAAGATTTTTGTAAGTAAAATAAATTTTATTTTATTTATCGTACAAATCATGATTTTAAATATCCAAAATTTTTATTATATATTACTAGCAACGGGTCTTTCCAAATTTCCATTGCTTCTATTAAGCAAGATTCAAATGGAAAATTAATTACCCAACAAACAACGAGCCTTAAAAATAGAAGTTGGAGATCTGTAGAAAACATAGATCAAAATTTAAGTTTACATTATGATGAACAAGAAATTAGTAATACGATCTGTGAAACAATTAATCTTGCTAGGGACATAGTTAAAGTTTTGTCTTAAGGATCAAATAATTATTACATTATTTTTTATTTCATTTTTTTTCTTAAATAGAACATTGTAATAATCATATTTCATTAAATAAGCATGAAATATAAAAATTTATTATTGTTGTTGTTATCGTTATTATTATTATTAATTTAAAAAAATTCCTTATAAAAACAAGGTCGTTGATTATTAGAAAAGTCTTGATTTAAATTCAATAGACTTTGTACAACCTTACACAGCAAGAACATAGATACTCTTTTTATTTATGGGTTTTACATAGTTGCTATGAACCCCGTTATAGGCTTATTGTCATTTGCATAATGGCTTCATTTTGACAATCTCTACGCTTGTATAATTAAGTTACGGGACGGCATTTGTCTCTCGCCGAAAGTAACTCGGTAGAGATTAAAATAAAATAAATAAAATAAAAACCATACCACTGTACTCGGATCAGGTTCTCCGAATCTAACGATATAATTTTTAGAGTGTCTCTGCATGTGATTTTGTGTCCCGTAACTTATAAAAAATGCTGTAACTTCTTTTTAAAATTTTCGTGTAACAATGAAAAGAGAAAGCCATTCTATGAAATTTTAGTAAAATCGTTCTAAACTTGAGCTAAGGCTTGAAATTCTTATTTTCCACCAATGAAAATGTTACTCTGTAGCTTATTTGAGAATAACTTCGAAAATCCTTTCCATATCTTATTTAGGCATACACGATACACCTTCATATTTATAAAATTACGTTAAATTATATACACAAATATCACTCGTAGACTCTAGAGAAAATTTATCAAGAAATTTAAAAAAAAAATGGAAAAAAAAAAAATGGCTAACTACAAAATTGGTGGTGTAATTGATATGATTAAATGTTTTATATTGCGCGTTAAAAAATTCATTATTAAATTGATTGTATAGCCGATATATCTTTTGCTGCTTGGGGTCGGAAAGAAATTGAACTCGCAGAAAATGAAATGCCAGGATTAATGACTTTAAGAAAAAAATATGGACCTACCAAACCTTTAATGGGGGCACGTATTGCCGGTTGTTTACATATGACTATTCAAACCGCGGTTTTGATAGAGACTTTAACTCATTTAGGTGCCGAAGTCGCTTGGAGTTCTTGTGATATATTTTCTACACAAGATCAAGCCGCAGCTGCCATTGCAGATACTGGTATACCTGTTTTCGCATGGAAAGGAGAAACTGAAGAAGAATTCTATTGGTGTATTGAAAAAACTCTTTTTGCTTTTAAGGATGGAAAACCTCTTAATATGATACTTGATGATGGTAGTGAATTAACTAAGATGGTCCATGAAAAGCATCCAGAACTTTTAAAAGGTATAGGAAATTTATTTTCAAATGGTACTAAATTAAAGTAAGTGAGGCTTATAATTCAATCGATTATTGTCAGATATTAAAGGCATTTCCGAAGAAACAACAACTGGTGCTCATCAATTATATAAGATGTTCAAGGAAGGAAAATTAAAAATTACTGCTATCAGTGTAAATGATTCTGTCACAAAAACGAAATTTGACAATCTTTATGGATGTCGAGAGTCTTTAATTGATGGTATTAAACGTGCCACTGATGTGCATATTGCTGGAAAATTAGCTGTTGTTGCAGGTTATGGTGATGTCGGTAAGGGCTGTTCAGCAGCACTTCGAGGAATTGGTGCTCGTGTTGTTATTACTGAAATTGATCCGATTAATGCCTTACAAGCGGCGGTAGAAGGTTATAATGTTACAACTATGGAAGATATATGTGCCCAAGCCGATATTTTCGTTACTACAACAGCTAATCGTGATATTATTGTGGGCAAGCATTTTGAACAAATGAAAGATGATGCTATTGTATGCAAGTAAGTAATTTACTAACCGTAAAATTGTTTTTATTAAAAAAAAGATTTCATACTATTTTTTTTTTTTTGGTTAAAGTATTGGACATTTCGATGTTGAAATTGATGTTAATTGGTTAAAACAAAATGCTGTATCTCATGTTAATATTAAACCTCAAGTTGATCGTTATATTTTGAAAAATGGCCGACGTATAATAATTCTAGCTGAAGGTAGATTAGTTAATTTAGGATGCGCCACAGGGCATCCAAGTTTCGTAATGAGTAACTCTTTTACAAATCAGGCGTTAGCACAAATTGCTCTATGGACTGATAATGCTTCTTATCCACTTGGTATTCACATGTTACCAAAAAAACTTGATGAAGAAGTCGCTGCTGCTCATCTTGAACAATTAGGGGTTAAACTTACAAAACTTACTCCAGTTCAAGCTAAATACCTCGGTGTTAATGTTGATGGTCCATTTAAATCCGAACATTATCGGTAATTGTTAAACATTCTTGTCTATATTCGAAACTTAAAACGTCAAATTAATGTACATTCTTTTTTTTAGTTATTAAAGTAAAGGAAGAAATAAAGAAGTTATATTAAAAAGATAATTTATTACGTCTAAATTATTTCATATGCGAAACTTTTATTATCGTAGTTAAGTAACCCGTCCTACAAAAAAGAAACCGGCTAAGTTTTAGGTAATGTTTGATTAACATTTAGGTTCGGATTACTGGGTTTAAAGAAACTGGAAAAAAAAATTAGAAATTTTTTCAATGATCCGTACTACAAGGATTCAATTCTTTATAGGGCCGGTTTCGATCGCGTGATTTTCATATTATCTAAATAAATTTTCGATGGATATACTATAAAATGGAAAACATGGGTGATGTAGGGAGTGATGAATTATCATGAATATGCACATATGCACACACGAATTGTGTGCCAGGTGTATTTTTAGCTGCTCTGCAAGTTTACCGGCTAAAGTTAACTTAAAAAAAAAAAGTTTTATTTGAAAAGCTCAGAAATGACATTTAAAATCGCCTTTGATGCTCTAAGTAAACTTGCAGAACAGGCAAAAATACACATATAGCATTATTTTCTAAAACTTGATATATATTGAGAAATTTCTTTTTTGCAAAATTTTTTGCGCCACAGTTGGTCAGTTGCGCCACCAACCTGACGTGCGATGAATATTGTAAATTACGTAAACGAACATCGAAATTTCAGCTAACCGAATTCGACTAGTTTGACGTTAGATGTCATAATAACGAAATTTTTTTGGATGCTCGGTATCTCTGAACTATCAAGACTCGGTATGATAAATTTTTTCTTGACAATGCTTATCGTGTTTTAGTTTCTATGATGTTTAATAAAAATTAGCATGTATTACCTGATGTTTTAAACAAATGCTGATATGAATTCTTAGTCTGAGAAATAAGAACATCTCGTCATTGTTGTAAAGAAATATTTTCAATATTAATAATATTAAAAAATTTAACAAATCAATCATAGATGCGGCAAATTTATTCGTTCGGTTATAATTCCTTTCAACAAACTAATCCGGCAAATAATGATGATATTATAAGTGTTCCAAGCGATATTACAGGGTTTACACAGTGTGATGATATCATTTGGGCCAATATTGGCTCAACTTTGGGCATAAATAACATGTTGGTAAAATCATAATATTTTGAAATCAATACTTTATGACTGCTTACCGAAATTTATTCTATCTTATAGTGAAAGGAAGTTGATGTTTTGGGGTTTTGATGATACAAAAAATAAAATTATGTCTCTTACTCATTTTCCTGCACAAAATATAATGAAATGTTTCGGAGACGATAATGGGATCCAGGGCTATTTAGATATTAATGGAAATCTTTATGGCCACTCCAAAAAGATTTTTAAACTGCCTGCAAAGTGCGTTGATGTTGCGCAAACGTGGACCGGAAATAATGTGATTGCTGTAACAAGTACGTAATATAAGGCAGTTTCTTAATTTTTAAACTTTAACTACTAACTGCTTTAAGTAAAAATATCGTTTACTTATCGTTAAAAAAAGTGGATGGAAAGTTATGGCAATTTAATTTAAAAAATAATGAGAAACCAAAGAATATAACTGCTTCTGATGAGAGCGGAAGTTTAAATCCATTTTTCATAAACGTTGTTTGTGGAGAGAATCATTCTTTGGCGTTAACAAGAGACGGTGAAGTTTTTAGCTGGGGATCAGGAAGATTTGGTCAGCTTGGACATGGGGAATTTACAACCTCATTAGAAAAACCTACAGCTATTGAATTTTTTCAGGGATTAAGAGTTAAAGAAATCGCTTGCGGAGGATTTCATTCCGCAGTAATTACTGGTACGTACATATTATAATCAAAAATACTTTACTTTTTTAAATATCTCGTGCAAGACATCGACTTTTCTTGACAATTGTAAAGACTCGGGTGATTTATATACTTTTGGATGGAATCACTTTGGGAGGTTGGGGATCTCTTCGGGTAAAGATTCAATGATGAATTGTGCTGAACCCTCACTGATTGAGTTTGGTGAAGAAAATGACATTGAATTAAATGTATTGAAGGTGGCATGCGGGAGCGCACATACTGTTGCTATTACAGGTAAAGAAAAGAGAATTTAAAATTTCACGTAATATAAAACTTAAAATACTTATTCATTTATAATCCGACATAGATGATTATAGATTATGGAGTTGTGGATGGGGTATGTGAATTATTTGTTACGGATTTACTTCTCAACTTAAAATTTAAGAATGTGAATTTTCTATAGGAAAATATGGACAATTAGGTTTAGGTGCTGATAGACTGAATGATAACTATAAGTTTGTTCAAGTGGATTCGACGGAATTCAGAAACAAACAAATTGTAGACTGTTTATGTGGCCGATGGAATACTTTTCTTATTTTGAATAAATAATATTTACACGCTAAATAAAATGTATAATGTAATCTCTTTCAAGTGGTTCGCCGTGGCAGAAGAGGATGTTTTCCACGATTTCGCAAGACACAATACGATATGCCTTGGATAATAAACTATTCTGACTCGTCTAGTAAATCAAATGGTATAAAATCTGATTACTGGATAAGATTTATAATTAAATATTTATTAAATTATAACTTTGACAAAACTTATATACTAAAGATATAATTTTTATATTATTAGATTTGTTAACTTATTAATGAGATGCTATATTTTATTTTATTTTTTTTTGCATTTATCAATTTATTTATATACATTTGTATATTAATATAAAATTTTAATATATATAAATACTGTATGTTAGATTTAAAGTTGCTAAAATTTACCCTTCATATGAGATTTTTATTGTTTGCTTTTTTCTATGTAAGGCCATGCATAAACTGTTAGTTAGGATATATAGGTACTATGGCCTTTCCAACATTTAACCATCCTATAAACTAATACTACCATAACCATTTGACCTTACAGGAATACAGCCTGGCTGATTTATGACTTCCTACTCATCCTTTATCCATCCTGAGATAATGACCTGCTCAAACTTATATACCACCCTGGCTCATTATAGTTAATGAAGGACTTTTGTCACATATAATGGCAATCATCAAGAAATCCCTCTGTAATACCTCATCTTTCTTAGAAATTAGTAAGTCTCACTCAGGGTTATCACAGCCTATGAAAACTCAGCACCAATGGTACAGTTGTGAATCTTTCAGTAGTATAGAAGTGACTACTAAGACAGAAGGTGGCAGAGATAGTACAAACTCACTGCTTAAGGTGGTACCTCACCACTAGAGCTGCCAACCAGTATCCTTCCAGTGGAGAGTCAAACCCTATACTTCATCTAATACATCTGTTAGTTCACAAACATTCCAGTTAACTTAAACCTATTAGAAGGTAAACTACTACAAAGATATTGCACCCAGGACTTTACCACCTATAAGGACCATCTAGCTATATTATTGGATCCAAGCTGTATCATTAAGTTATAGATATCACCAAAAATACTTTTGATAAATCCCAAATTATTTTGTATATTTGTACATTACAAATATATAAATCCAAAATAATTATGGCCATCCAAAATAATTATGACTATTTTATATACTTTTATTATATGATTATTTCTAATTTAAGCTTATATAAGGAATTATGTATAATTCTAAAAGAGGAAATTTATAGTAATATAATATAAATTAGTATTTAAACCAATCAGAATTACTTTACAAAAAATTACTAATTTTTGAAATATTATTATAAATCTAGATACAGTAGCTTTTAAAATAATTGTATAAATAGAATTCTTTTTGAATAATAAGTGGTTTATAGGATAATAAGTAATATTATATTAGTTTTTTAGTTATTTTTACTTTAATGTATTAGGCATTCTTATTGATGTAATAATCTTATAAATACATTGCAGAATTTAAAAAAAAATTATAATATTAAAGTTAAGGTGATTTCTATTTGTACACGGGATGTTTAAACCCGGATTACGTGACACTAATATTTATAATATTTACATGTGACTTTTAACTGTAACGTTTTTTATTGTAAAATCGCGTAATATAAATCACGTACAAAAGCAGCATATACATACATGCTATAAATACTATAAATGCTAAACATACATGTCATATATGCTATATAAATGTGTTAATTTTGAC
>JADRCO010002849.1:0-12015 GCA_021464525.1 Rhizophagus sp. LPA8_4_AMF
TTCAAAAAAATAGAAGTAACTAAAAAATCAATTATTTTAAATAAACTCTCTGTTAAATAATAGATTAGGTCATTGTCTTTTATATGACAGAGTCCTTTTCTGGTTAAGTAATCATTAACATTAAATATATAAATTTAAAATCAGGTATTTTTATTAAGTATGTGCCAAATTTGGCCATCATAAAGTGGCCTAAAATTACAAAAATTTCATAATTTAGGCTAAAATTTCTTAAATCACACTAAACCTAAAAAAGTAAATCCCCTATTTTTCCATTACACTGATCAGGTATTAAAAGTAAAAATCGGTTTTATCACTTTATCAATATAATCTATATGCAAACATTATACAGTCAACCCCCTTTATAGGTACCTCCTGTACAATCACATCATATAAATCCTTCATTATAAGCACACCTTTCATAAGAACCAACATATATTAATGCTATATAAAAAAACTCCTCTATAATCACAAGGTTTTATAGTCACACCCCTTTGGAACCAATACTTAGTAATACTATATAAAAATCCTCTATATAGGCACTATTCACTATAATCACACTTTTTATTTTTGATCCCAAGGGGTGTGCCTATAGAGAGGGTCAACAGTCAACTGTATATTGTAAAAAAAATATAGGTCACATTGGCAAAATTAATCATATGATTATAATATTAACCAATAAAATTTATTTCACGTGATGTGATTATAGTCTGAGAAATTTGGCCGTTAAATAAAATATTGGTTGGCTTTAGACCGTTTGCACCATAGCATTATTTATCCTAATTTAGAAATTGCAAGCAAATTTGCCTGCAATACGGTTTAAGGGATACATTTTTTTAAAATATATCAGCAGATTTTTTTCATCACATATCATTTGCTATAACAAATTTATTATAGAAATGGAAAAAATCCAGTTCACTAATTAATTTATTATGTTCAGCTGACATGTAATGAAACAAATCTGCCGATATGAAATTTGTATATTAAGAATTTTATTTTTACAAATTTTTGTTAGATTTAAGTATCATACAAAAGAAGCAAAATCCACAATTATTCTTAAAATATACTTTTATATTTAAAAAATATTAAAAATATACTGAAATAAAAAAAGTTAAATATAATTTAATTATAATTTAAGTAGATAATAATATACTTAAAATATTTATATTGAATAGATAAAATTTATTTATAAATTACAAATTAATTAATATTTATTTTATCATATTTCTATAAAGAAATGTTTAAAGATATTTTTAGAGTAAAATTATAAAATTATAACTAAGTCGTAATAATATGGAAAATATTTTATCATATTTTAACTTTTGGTATAAAACTTAAAAATATTATTTAAGTTGCATTTTCTACTAAATTTGTTTATAAAAACTTTTATTAAAATTACAGGAAAAAGCATAATTGATAATATTACAAATAAGTCATTTTTTTTTCTAAAACTAAATACTTGGATTATTAAGTATAATGAAGAAACAGAACAAGTTTATATAAAAAGAGTTATTATTTAAAAAATAAATCTATCTTTGACTTTATAATTTACTTTTCTATTAATAAAGTGCCAGTTATCAAAAATCCTTTCTTAATTATTTTAAAGAATAATATTACTAAAAACTGAATCCAAATTAGTAGAGAATTGCCTAAAAAGGCTAGCAATAAAGGATTTAACTTTTTATATTTATTATATTTTTCTTCTTAAATATATAATCTTATTATATTATTATTTATTATATAATCAGAAATATACTAATAAGAAGAAATATATTATTTAAAATAAAAATTATATAGTTTTTATTGTCATTATGCAAATTAAATATTAAAATCTGAATGAAAAAATCCTTTAATAAAGTTTACTCTTGGTAAAAAACCTTGAGTTGGATAAAAAAACTTTTTGGCTTTAGTAAAGTTAGAACAAGTCAAAATTATGAATCCAAATGATTGCTTTGTATAGTAGAATTTATTATACATATGTACTTTAAGTAAAAAAATACTTTTGTACTAAAATTTATGAAGCAATTTAATTAATAGTTATTTATATTTAAAAGAAAATACCAATCTGATTACTAAACATAAAGATTTGAAAAATAGACTTTATTTTAAATTAAAAATTATGGAATTTCTCAAATTTTTAAAGATATACTTTTGCTTCTTGATTAGTATAATTAATAACATTAAGTTCTTTATAAATTGTTAGTATATTTTTTTTCAAATATAAAAACAAATCATATATTTTTTTTAAGTAATATATTTGTAGAAGTTTTTTATTTTGATAAGCTATTGCTAATAAAATGATTGCCATTAACCTTAAATTCCTTTTGTATTAATATTTGGTATTATTTTCTTTATCAAATTTAACAATAACTCATATAAATTAGCAAATGATTTCACCATTAAATGCAAAAAAATGTATATATATACATTATTTAAATGGATTTTAACTATAAAGTTGTACTTTACAATCTAATTAAAAGAATCAAACTGTGAATTGATATTTTATATTGATATTTGAATTAAGTTTTTTATTGCATTTTTACTAATATTTTTATAGTACTATAAACTAAGATATTTCAAATTAATATAGTATTGTGCTATTATATATTACTTTGATGGCTATATCAGTAATAAGTTTACAGTATGTCAGTATCTAATATTAAAATATGATATATTTTAGCAAAAATAAGCAATATTATAGAAAATTAGTAATGGATTTGTATTTTTTAATCTGTCAATATACAAATATTTTAATTCATGAGATATTCATGTGATTTTACATATGAATTTATCAGTAATAATTTCACAGAAACTAATATCCAGATATCTTAATTTATAATATAATTATGCAACTTTATATATAAATTGACCAATTATATTCTGATTATTGAAGTATTTCAAGTTAGAATATAAATAAACAATCTTAATGAGTATCATATCAGAAACTTTTGATTTAACTCTGCTATTATTTAGATAGAAACCTTTAATCTAATGCTGCTATCAACTAGTAAATCTTTACTTTATTTGAAATCTAGATAAACTATATTTAATTTTTCCAATTTTTTTATTCAAGAATTTGAAGTAATATATAATTTGAAGATTTTTTAGGCTTGAATTATAAATTAGTTTCAGTTTTTTACATATAAACTCTATGAACTTTACCAATTATATGAAATTAATTTCATTATAAGGTAATTATCACTATATTTCAGTTATATCAAAGATAATTAATAAATAGAATAGAATAAAGTGATTTATCATTTAGTAGAAATATAAAATCAGTTCTAATAACTTGATTAAATTGAACATATGGTGTGGCATTACTAGTAATGAAATATAATCTTTTGGTTTATTTGCAAATTTAATTTTTCTAGTGTAATCACCAAGAAATTACTAGCACTTGATCAAAATTTGCAGATCATTTTCAAAAATATAACAAAAAATTTTTTATTTTTCAAATAAAACTTAGCAAAACCACTATACAGACACTATACACACTTCAAAATTGAATTCTATATACATTTTTGCTTCTTCTGCAAGTTTACTTAAAAAGAAAACATGGAGTTTGAATGCCAATTTTTTGCTAAGATTAACTTTTCCAAAATTAAATATAAAAGAGCAAAAATGGTAAACAACCCTTTCTATTATACCCTAATCATACTTTAAAAGTATTTATTTCTATAGAAATTTTGACAAAATTTTGATAAATTAATAGACATAATCAGCAATAATCTGGTGGTTACGTGATACAGTCACTCTTTTTTCAGGATCGATCACACGGTCAGTCTGTACGATATATTAATTTCGCATATAATCGAAAAGAAGTTATGTATGCTAATCTTTAGTCCCGAACAAACATGAAAAATGTGAAAGAGTGTCTAGTTGTAACGCAGGGCATACCCTATAAGTAAATAGTGCTGACAGAAACATATGTTATGAAGGGCTGAGAACTTCGCAATTTTGAGATCGCCAGCGTTAGTCAAACTTTTAGTCTTTCGGGTAGATCTGGTCCCCTTTGTGACCTCTCCATGTGAAGAGGTATGAAAATTCCATATTCATGTACCTTCATAGAACTCTTGGCATCATACGAGAAAAACATACCGTAAATATATAAATTTTTTATAAAAATTTAATAATAGTATCATATATACAACATTTTTAATATTTTTTTTAGGATCAAGTTGCATATAGAAAATCAGATAAAGAAAGGACGTGATACACAAAACGGACCGTTCATACAGAAAGATTTCTCAATTTTTAAAATATTTAATGACTTATCAGTATTCAACTAATTTCTGGATCTACGTATTGTTTTTGAAGTGGAATGCTAGTCACTCTTCTTATCTTCTTATCTTCTTATCTTTTTCCCGGCAAGATATAAAGCATGTAGTGGTATGTGGAAGTTCAGCCAACATTCCCGCAAAAGCCTTCCCACAAAAATAACGCAAAATAAGGTATGTATATGTCAGAAGTTACGTATGCACGAGAGCGAGTTTTTTCTCACAACGGGCCTTGTATTTAGGAAAACAAAATGTCTTCCACCACCTACCTGTGATGATACTAGTAAGATTCACTTCACTTGCTTTGTTCGTGGTGAGACCATCGAAGATATTTTCATGTAACAATTGATAAGAATTTGACAGTTAATAACCTGGAAGCTGAGATCAAAACTATCCAGCAAGATTTATAAGAAATAAATATCGATCTATATAGGAAAATTTTCATTCAAGAAAATACTGCTCTAATCTCTAATGTAAATAGTTCTGAAAAAAGACAAGGGGGTGTTAATAGATCCGCAAAAAAAAATTTCTCAATGTTTTTCCGAAGGAGAAACCCTTACACGGCCTTATCCTCGAGAAGATGGTAAAAGGGACCTATTCACATCATCATATACCCACAGGTAGAGTTGGGCTCCAGCGAATCAGAAAGTGAACTTCCGGATTTTATCAGCATACCGTTTTCTAAACTAGTTATAATTTTTTTATTCGTATCATGTAACAGCGATATATTCGCAAATTTATTTTTGTATCAGTTGTTGCTTTGGCGACGGTTTTATTTCATAAATAATAAAGCATGTATTCCCCGTTAAAAATCACGTGTAATAATGCAATACCTGTGCAACATAAAATCGTATATTTTAGCGCTTTGTACTTTCCTTCCCCGAACAGAAATAAAATTTTATCTCACTCCGGAACGTAACACTATTTTTGTCCGAGCCTATTATCACTACTGAAACTCTATAACTAATACACCAGCTTCTACCTCTACTAGCGTCACTGACTCGCTTACACTAGCGGACGATGTTAAAAAATGACACGGCAGAACTTATCTCCTTTCTGCGGGGACAGGACTTGGGGCTTAGCGAGACAGCTCTTAAAATTTTAGAAATTGGAGAGGTTAATGGCTGTGCCTTCCTCAAAACAACCAAAGAAGAGTTTCAAGTTATGGCATAAAGGGTGGCCCTGCAACTATTCTAGTGGACTTCGCCAAGGGTTAAGGAGAAAAAGTTGAAGTCGTTCTCCTCGTACAAGACCTAAGTGAAGTGTAATGGGATAGGCAATTTCCACCAAGTGAGTATTAATCTAATGCCCGCTTCTCGGCTTCATTAACCACAGACTATTATGTGTTGACTAACTATTCCACACCGCTTTTAAGAAACCTATCCGATGATGAGGAATTACAACAATGCGTGAAGGAAATCAAACGCAGGCTGGGAAACATGGGAGGTATTCTTGCCGATAGCAATGAAGCCATGCGATGCGAGTATATTTCGGCCATCCATCCCGCTTCGTTATACATTGTCACGAGAATAACGCAAAAGGAGCTTACCTTGGAGCTCCAGCTTGAAATCGTTGGTGAAGAGTGTTGATTACGCAATCAAGGTCCTCGAGGAACTTTTATGCATCACAGAAGGAAAATTGTACAATGTGGTCGTTGGCTTCGCTCAGAATTTGGTCCAGTGTGAAAGTGCATTGCAGGTGAATAAAAATAATAGAAACGAAAGCCGGGCGAATCGTTTGGTGATGACTACGACTATATCTATGGGATCGTCACAACAGCCACGAAATGGTATTTCATTCTTTATACCTCGGACGGGATTTCTCGCACGAGTAAAATTCACTCAATATCCGGTTTGTCGAGTCTGCTTTGAAGGAAGGTTCAGAGGAAGAAAAGGAGCTACATAAAAACGTGAAGCGGGTGATGGAGGTTATCGTGGGATTATTAAAGGATAGGGTGGACGTTGAGAAAGAACCGGCGATGAAGAAGTAACGGGTCCAAGTATATTTTGATAAGGAATAACGCGGGATTGTTAAAGGGTTGGGGTGATACTCCGTAACAGTACATTAGCATAGACATCATGTATCACGGGCTAGGTCCCGAGCTTTTGTATTTATTTTTGCGTGCTGTATCACGTTACTATTGTATTAATAAAGCTCATCTTTACATTCGCAACATAACATTGAATAATTCACATTCTTGTATAAAATTTTATTGTCATGTCAAACACTCAATCCAACGACACTTTAAGAGAATTAAATGCCAAGCTCTTAGTTGAGATTGGCGAACTTAGGAAGAAGTTTGCTGAGATTAAGGTCGAGAATGATGAGCTTAAGGATAAGAATATTGAGATCCCCGGACTTAGGAGGATGTTCGCTGAGCTTGAAGCCGAGGAAGATGAGCTTAAAGCCAGAGTTGCCGGGCTTCTAAAACAGGCTGTGGAAGAGAGTAAGAGACGTTGAGAATGCTGAACTCAAGGCTAGAATCGAGGAGTTGGAGAAAATCAAGGCAGATTCTTCAGCTGAGAATGTTAGGCGTGATGCTGAGAATGCTGAGCTTAAGGCTAGAGTTACGAAGTTGGAACAAGATTCTAGTCAAACAAAGAATGATTCACATTTTGAGGAAGCTGTCATCATACCAGAGTCTGTAGCAGTCCAGCTCAAACAACAAATGCCTGTTTGTGAAGCGGTCCTTAAGAGATCAGCAAATAATATTGTACCAGAGGTAACAGTATCTAAATCATTGGAGGAGAAAGAGATGGATAAATTCTTGGATGTGGCACATAAGAAAATCGTTGGTAACGAAATAAGGTGACCTCTTCCTCTGAAAACCCCGTGACTGAAATTTCAGCTGGGCCCCTGCCAAAATAGTCATAAGAAGAAAGGTGCAGAAAATATCGTACAAATGATAGCTGATGGCATTAAGGATGATGCCCAATTGAGTGACAAAACCATTCCTTACGATGTGATTTCAGCCGGGGGCCCCTGCCAAATCATGTGATCAAAATTCTGAACCATCAAATGCTCCATCGGCTTTGGAATCAACTGAGATAAGTACATTGGCAAATGTATTATCTGCACCTCAATTTAATCCAACTTATGACCACACCTATTTTTGTTACAAGATATTGGATCAATATCCTAATTTATATAGAGAATTTAGTATTACCAACAAGAAATTATATCCATTATGCAAGTCAGATCATGATGATGAGGAAAGCATAGAAGGTAGATATAAAGCCAGATCCTATTTTATTAAATGTGAACAGCATGAAATTGAGATAACTGCAGTCTCATTATTTTATAATACCATGCTTCATTATGTGATATTTTTTTAGGGCTAATTTATGTCAATTATTACCTAATTTAACATTAGCATGCCAAATTAATTGGATTGCCAAGTATTTTGACAGATAAGATTCAGTCCAACTTATATAAAAAATATAATAAAGAAACTGATGGAAATTATTAAAAAGCTGTAATAAATATGTTAGCAAAACCTCAAGCCTCTGATTTCAATCCTATCATTTATGAAATCAAACCTAATTCAGAATTAATTATCAATACTTGAAATTACAAAATAGTTTTAGAGCGATTGATAATTATAATTTTGCATTTGCTCAGCCATGGGATTTACCATACCCTATCTGCAATAAAAAACAAAATTATAAGGCAAATAGTATAAAAATGAAATGGAATATTGTCTTACCTGCAACAGTTCAAGCAATAAATTCAAGTTCATGATCATAGTATAAGTGACATGTAAAATATTAATTAGTTTAACATTCTTTTTGTCTGAAAAAATTGAAGGGAAGTAAACATAATTTAAAACAAACACATTAATTAAATGTATATATTATCTATATAAAAGATTATTTTTTATATATTTCTTTTTTTCTTGACAAATTACATTTACAATCTTTTAATTTTGCATAATATTTTATAGTAAATTAGTTAAATTATTAATAAAAAGTTTATGTATTTTCCTCCTAGTAAATTTTATCATAAAATCTGTAATATCTGATATATTATTAATTAATAAAAGGTTTTGCTAATAATTTATGTGTTACTGGAAAATATTAAGATAATATATTTGGCTATTTACCATTAATATTAATAAAAGATTAACACTACTATATAAAATTGTACAGATTTTATTCAGAAATAAAATTAATGATTATCAATTTTTATTATATTTACATGAAACATATACTTAATATTATTTAATATTAAGTTAAATATAGTCATGATATGTATTATGTTTATTTAAATATGAAATTTTCAAAAAAAGAGAAGGAAAGAATGTTAAACTAATTATTAATTTGAATAATCTTAATTTAATATTAGACAATTGAATAAATTGTAGTTTTGAACAAATGTCCAAAATCCTATTTAAAATCTGATTAAAATCAAAACCTAATAATTCTGAATGAACAAGTTTTGGACAATCACATGATCTTAATTAATTGAAATATTTAATTTTATTTAATATAAAAATCAACAATTATTTTATTATCTATTATATTTATTTCAATTAAAGCAAAATCAAGTTACAATATTATAAAAATATCAATTGAAATAGAAATAAATTCAGGTCTTTCTAATTTTCTAATAAAAATATTATGCAAATCCTATTTTACATTAATATATATCAATAGTAGAATGGGTATACAATCTTTCTCAATAATTATATAACCAGTCTCATCTTAAAGATCTACAAGTAGTTTTTAAACATTAACTTGTGATTCTTCATTTTCATTATTAGTTTCTTGATTATTTTGTTCAATAATTGGTAATAATATAATTTTTTAAATTCCTATTTTCATTTTTTTTATTTTCAATTTGGTGGATATTAATACAAAGTTAAGGACTTTTTTATATTAAAATAAACGGCTCTGATATTCATCACCATATAGTGATAAATAGTTATTTAACATCATATTAATATGGTAATAAATAACTATTTATCACCATATAAATAATGGGAATAATAAATATTTATCGCAAAAAAATCTTAAAATAAAAATTTATTGCAATAGTGTTATAAATGAAAAAATTTAAAATCTCACATATATTCAATGTATTTTATTAATTTATTCATATCAAAGTTACATAATTAAGTAAATAAATGAAATAATAATTGTAATTAACGTGTACATTGGTGAATTTTATGAGAAGTATCATTACAATTACCACAAGGATGAGGACAACTACGTGAATTATGACCAGAGATTTCTTTACAATTTTGACATTGCCTTCGTACCCTTTTATTCTGGCCATTTTTCTTTAGTACTTCTACAGCTGATTTGATTCTCGCATGTTTGGTAGGTCTGCCCTTAGTGTGATTATTAACAAGTAGATTATTGACCTGAATTGAAGAATTATTAGATTCAGAATTTACGTTTTCTTTTTCAATTATAGTATTAGAATTGTTTGATTGAATTTGTTCAAGTTGTTGTTTCATAGTTTTAATATATTATTCCATCTATTGAGTCAGCTCTTGATTATCATTATCAACTATTAATTGTATATATGGGCGCATTTTTGGAATGTAACACACTCTTTACCTGGAACCAGTGTGTGATTTTAGTAGTGCGAAAGAGTGCGCTTACATATGACTGGTAATTTTTCGCACACACTATCCTTTTAAAGTGTGCACAAATCCGCACAGTGCATAGTTAAAATAATTTTTTATATATATAAATGCAGAATCCGCACTAAAAAATTTTTTTGCGTACTATATATGTAATATTTGAATATTACCCATAATAAATTCCGCATATGATCCTATCTTATAGCATATTTCTTCCGCACATATATTTAAATTTGAAAATCATACACTGCCTGGAACAATTGATTAGACTTAATAATTTAATATATATTGACGCACCTTTTATCTAGATCAATTGGTTAGATTTGTTATGTTCAAATAAATATATAACTCAAAATCAGTATAATTAATTATATAAAAAAAGTAATTTTGATATAATTTAAAATATTATCAAAATAAGTTAATAATTTAAAGTATATGTTGCTTGTGAAACTTATTAAATTGATCTGTAAAAGACTAATAAAGCTATTCTAAAAATGCGCCTATATGATTATATAACGTGCTAATCCATAAATTCCATAATTAACTTAACTTTTCCTACATCATTCCAAGAAGAATATTCTACATTTAACGCCACATCTGGTATATTATCTTCCAAATTATTAAATTCACCAGTGTTATTGATAATTAGTTGCATTATTTCCAAATGATCATCCTAATTAACATAAGAAGCTGGTTCAGTAAATAGGGTATCTCTTTTAATATTAGGTTCATTAAATATATCAAATGTAAAACAAACTCTGTTCATTTTCAAAAAAAGCATCATCATCTGAGTTATATTACAATTGAAGTAAATTTATATTTTCATGTTGTACATCCATTTTTTAAGTCTCTAAAAAAAAGAAAAAAATTACATAAATGAGTTATATACTTAGTCAACTTTCCTTATCCTAACCCTAATCCTACGTTAACTCCTAACCCTAACTCTAACTACCTAACCCTAACTACCAACCCTAACCCTAACCCTAACCATCCTACGTTAATTCTAATTCTATGGTCTTACTATAATTCTATCTAACTATATTCTTACCTAATTCTTCATGTAATTGTTGAAATGTAATGTAATAAAAAATCGGAAAAATAAAAAGAAAAGGAAGATTAAAATGTAAAAAATAAGAAAGAAAAGAGCTAAAAGTAAAAGGAGTCAATGGAAAGAATAAAGGAATAAGGAATGTGAAAAGAGAACGTGGGAAAGAAATTAAACTTACTGATCGTAATATATGTAAATCACGAGATAAAAAATAGCTTGTACAACCTGAAATATTATTAATGGTGACAAATAACAATTATCACCATATAGTGCTAAATAAATTTTTTCACCATATTATGCTAAATAAATTTTATCTAAAATAAATTAATAAATTATTAATATATACTCTAATTAAATTTATAAAAAAAAATGTACTTTTAATTTATTTTTTTGTAAAGTATGCAGAAATCCTATTGATGAAAATAATATTTTAATAGATGTAGAATTTATGTAAATACTAAATATTTTTGTAATAATAAAATCCAATTTCTTATATCTTATTAAACAATAATATCAGTATATTAAAATATCATTTTTAAACTGTTTAAATGTTTTATTATTAAAGGGTAATTTTTTTTATTTAATAGAATTTAAATTCAAAGTAGTTTTGTTAGCTTTTGAGATGTTTATATCTGATAATAATAATAAAGCCAGTCTTCTATAATTATAAAATTAGTTAATTCTAAATCAGGATTAAAACTTATCAAGCCTATATTTAGGATGAAGAACTAAAGTAAGTAGTAATAATAGCTGCTTCCAATTTTTTTAACATTTCTTAAAACATGAATTTAAATAAATTATTATACTACAATATTATAATACTTACTAAAAGTTATAAAAAAAAGGTTATACTAAAAATTTAAAGTTTTTTTTAATACTATTAGGTAATAGTTTTGTGAATTCTAATCAAGAAATAAAATAACTAAAAAAACTGGTATACTGAAAAATAATAATTTATTTTGATTTTTATTTTGAATTTTCTAATATTATATATACTTTATAATTCACTGCTTTAAATGTTAATTATTCTTATATTATTATTAGGGAAAATTTATTTCTCACCCCAAGGTGAGATTGTTATTACTCACCCTCTATTTCAC
>JADRCO010002850.1:0-12010 GCA_021464525.1 Rhizophagus sp. LPA8_4_AMF
AAAAATTATATTTTATACCCCTTATATAATACCCGGTATCTCACAAAGTACCCCCGGGTATTATTCAATTTTTGAACCAGGTTTTTTGTATAAGACCCGGGGTACTATATGCAGTGCTAGACGGTAGTAAATTTTCGAAAAAAATATTAGTTTATTATAATTGTAATCAATTCAATGCAAATATAATAATAATTATAAATATAATTTCAAAATGATTTTTATATAAAAGAATTTGCAATATATTTATAGTTCTTTTAATATATAACAAAATACATTACAAAATGCATTGTAAAATCATTAAATAATTTTTATATTGTAATATTTTTATAATTCTTTTTAGATCATAGTGATATATATATAGAATACATTGCAAATTTATTTTATCTTAATAGTTTTAAAATATTTTTCCCAATCCTTTATAATATAGATTACAAAATGGTTAAAAATATTGACATTCATTACAAAATAATATTATAATTACATAAGTATTACAAAAACATTAATAAATCATTATGATAGCATTTCAAAAAAACATTCATTTTTAGCTAAGCATATACGGTAAATTCAGAAATTATAATAGATCATACTCTGCTACACATGAATAAAAGCTCAAGGCTCTACTTCTCCTAAATAAACCAGAAAATTAGGATTAATAGATCTATTCAAGAAATTTCTATAAAAAAATGTAAAAAGAAAAACAAAAATAAAAAAAGTAAAATAAAAAATAAAAGAAAAAAGAAAGAAAATTAAAATCTATATAAAATAAAACTAAAAAAAAGGCAAAAAGAAGTATCACATCTAAGTCAATATTTTTATCCTATCCTTTATTTCTCTGTACGTATAGACGTTATCATAAATAATTTGCCAATCAAAAGACCATAAAAGTATATTAAAGGTATCTAATAAAGTATTCCCTATGTCAGAAAAAATGTTTAGTAAATAAGAAGTAAGACTATTTGTTATGTCAAAATCCAAAAATAGTTCTAAAGGAGACATATAATCAGGTGCATCCAAACTTGTTTTAATCTTATTTAAAAGCACATTCAGAAAAATATCAGAGGATCTACTTGATTTAAGAGTACCACCTCCCTGTTTTGGTATTGTCTTTGTTTGAGTTGTTTACTATTAAAAAATAGGAAAAGTCCAAATTTAGCGATAAGAAAAAAAGAAGAAAGGAACTTCAAGAAAAACAACCAAGTAGAGGTATTCAAAATATCGTTAAATTTTTATAAATATTCCAGATTTATAATGTAATGGACAGGCTGCTAAGAAACCTAAGAGTTCAGCTAAATACTTAAAACACGTCTGTCTATTAGTATAATCTGAAGTATTGGCAAAGAAATATAAAAAGTCTTTATTATCCAAGGCTTTGTTGAATCTCTTCATATTGTTAAAAAAAAATGTTATTGCTAATATTTAGAAACAGTTGCTACTATTTTTCGCTTAAATCTTTATATTACAGTATAGTTTCCATAGTCTTTAAAAACTGGCAAGTTTTAAGGTGTTGAATACTCAAAAACTATATTTAAAAGTTGAAATTCACCATTAAAATTATGCTAACAGAAGGAATAAAAGAAAAATAAAGTGTATTATAAAGGCTTAAAGTGTATTTATTATAAAGAAAATTAAAATTTTTTAACAAAAAAATATTAGTAGAAAAATGGGCATGAATATGATCGGAAAGAGTTCTTTTTAAAAAAATTTATTTGATTTTATAGTATAATTAAATTCAATTTATTTAAATATCATCAAAAAAATTTCAAAAAAAGTAACTTTTTGTTATACAAAATTGTAATTATTCTGATACTATAAATTTGATAAATTTGACTTAAATTACACTATTATATATGATATAAAGTATAAAGTATGTACTGTATATGCTGTCCAAATTATTTTGGAATGCTATAATTATAATTTGAAATACTGTAATTCATTTAGTTTATATGTAATTTATTATGTAAAATGCCAAAATAATTTGAAATGCCATAATTAAATTTGGGATTCTACTTATAATTATGGCAGTTTAAAATAATTTGAGTAGTATCATGTATAATATAAGGAAGTATTTTACTTATATATATATTTATTATATCATTAAAATTAAAAATTAGTGTAATTATATTTATAACTAATAAAGTGATTATAAAAGGAGTATTTAGTACTATATGAAAAATTTAGAACTAAATAAAGTATGCTTAAGAAGGAAGTACTTATACAGATAGAAAGTACTCATAAAAGGGTTTAAGATTCGATCTGCCTATAATCGGCAGAACGTTACTATATAAATTCAGGAGAATTGTTGTTACAAAAAAAATTAAATAGGTAAAATTTTGCAAATCAAAATCATTAAACATCATGTTGTGATACAAAGTCATGTGATTAAACTAAAAAATGCCAAGAAAAATAACGAAAAAAATTTTTTCACATTGTAGCTTCAATAAAACGCTTAAAATCTGATGCTAACCATGTCCTAAATATTCAGTATTCAGTAGGAACTAATTTACCCATTAAAATTATCCAAATATTATTTTAAAGTAATAATATCTTGGCCAAAAAAAAGCGTAACTAAAGTATAAATAAAAAAGATCTAAAACAAACTGAAATAGTCTATTTGCTATCTATATAAGACCCTCTAAAAAGTCATTATTATCTATTATTCTGGTAAATATATGCTGTTTTTTTTTGTATTTTTGTTATAACAATTTCAAAAAACTAATAATAATTTGTAAACTAACGCTAAGAGTTTATGTGATGCACTAAAATTAAAAACCAGATAAAAATATATATACCCAAAACTTTCATCATTTGAAGTTAGTTTACTGGTTGCTCCTTATGAAAATAGAGAAAGATCATGGCAATATGTGAACTTAAAATAAGAGAAATTATTAGAATTATATAAAACAAGTAGTTTAAATGTATAAAATACATAAAAAATAATTTTAAGTGTTTTTTATTTGTTAAAATAATGTAATATGTGACTTAAAATTCTTACATACATATATATACATTCCTGTCAAATCTGGCATTGCCTCATAGTAAAGTTTTGAATAAGTAAATAAATTTCTTAAAATTTTTTTATTTTTTTTATCTTTGACATTTAAGGTTTGATCATGTGAATTTTGGTATCACAGCATGATTACCTGCGGTTTTTATAACTCATAAAAATTAGCTAATTTTGGCATTTTTATAATAACTCTGCCCCGAATTTATATAATAACATTCTGCTGTTCTTATGCAGATCAGATCTTAATTGTAATAAACAAAAAACTGTTTTTTAAAATTTAAAATTTATTTTAATTTACTTTTTTTTATTAGTAAAAATTTTAATTATAAGTATCTGTTATATTAAAAAAATAAATCCTAAATATTTTTCTTTTATTTATATTAAAAAAAATTACTTTGTATTATATTTTAGTAAATATTAAACAAAAATTATTACTATTAGATTTTTCTTATTAAAATGAATTTATAGTATAATAAATCTTATTAAATTTAAAGGTATTATGGTTTAAAATTTTAAAAAATACCTTTAAAATAAGTAATTTTCTGAAAATTTTATATGATCAATAAGTAAACTTTATTTGTAATTTAGAAATATTTGAATTTTATGGAAAATCTATTATCTAAATAATAATAAACCAATTATCAGTTACTTATTATTAATTATATTAAAATTAAAAATTTGCTAAAAAAAAATTTGTCTATCAATACTATGAAATTAATGATCTAAATAGTATATTGCACTCTAAACCATTTTAAATTAAGCTAAACTTGTTATTTTAAAGGGCAAATATTAATTATTAATAATTCCTATATATATATAATCCTGTATACCAATATATTTACACATTCACACTTTTGATATAGCGTATTTTAAAACGTTTAATTTTGTGTTACTTGTTGACCATATTAACAGTTTCCTAAATCGCATTATGCTAATAAAAGCATCCGATAAATACTGTACCTACAAACCAAAATTATTAATTTTATCATTCACTTAATTTAATGTATTAAAACTCGTTCATGTTCGATAATTTTTTGTGATATCGTAATGATTTTAATTTAGCTAACGGGAGCCCCTTTTTAAAAATAAAAGGGTGAACGTTCGTCTAATCATACTTGTACACTCGTACTAACTGTTAGAACAAAAAAAATTCATTTATACTATTTTGGTCAAAAATTACTGTATATTTGTAGTTAAGAGTGACGTAAAAAAGGGGTACACAAGTGTCACAAATTTAAAGTTTTTTATAACTATATAAATTTCTTGAAATGGATTTATTATTAATCGTTTATCTTCTTATTACAGAAAAATGGCGAGAGGATATTCATTAGAACAAGATTTAAAATTGTTAGTAAATAATCCAAGGTATAGTGATATAGAGATTTTATGTGAGGATCAAAAGAAATTATATGGATCTAGAGCAATTTTAGCGGCGAGGTCAGAAGTATTTGATGGACTACTTTATAATGGAATGAAAGAAAGTTACGAGAATCAAATTTATTTTCCAACGATTAATTCATCTATAATGGAAATTATACTAGAATATATTTATACAGGGTCAATTAAAGGAACTTTAACTGAAGATAATATAGTTGAAGTTTTTAGTGCAGCAGACTATTTTCAATTATTAAATCTTCAAGATTTTATTATAAAAAATGTTAAAAATACTTTAGTAGAGAATTATAAAGAGAATTATTCACCTGAATTATTATCAAAGGTTATGGATAAAATGATATTAACTGATGATAATAATCTTCTTAATTTATTAGTTGAAGCAGTAGCAACTATTCCATTAAATACTATTAAATTTGGGAGATTATCTATTTCGGCACTTCAATATCTTTTATCTTGTACACATAAGAAACGAAAACCGTTTGCAACAACGGAATATGAAGTTTTTCGATATTGTGCTATTTTAGTGGCAAAACAAGTTTCTAATGATGCATATAAAACTCTAATTAAACTGTTACCAACTTTAGAACAATTAGAGAATGAAAATTCAATCAAAATAGAAAATGAAATTATTACCAATCGACAAGAAGTTTCAAACAAACTAAAACCTTTAGTAAAATTTATTGATTTTGGACAAATTAAAGTTCAAATATTAATTGATATTATTGAACCATTAGAAATTACTCCTACTGTAACGGTTTATCGACATCAGATTAAATCAAATAATTCAGAAATAAATTATATTCGTGGAATACCATCATTATATAAATTTGCTTACGTTTGGGATAAATCATCATGTGGATCAAAACTCATTATAGAAGATAATGGAAAAGTTATACGTGCACAATATGATTGTTATTTTCATCAAAGTGTTAAAGTTAAAATGATATTAGAAAATAAAGGTATTTTTAAATGGGATGTAATTATTGAGAAAGATTGTGAATATGCTTGGGTTGGAGTATGCTCATCAGAAAATTTTAATTATGAAATATTTGCAGGAAGTCAGCATAGTGGATTGGTATTAGGTTCCAATGGTTGTTGTTTTAATTCTGGAGATTGGGTAAATAATTATTGTCCACCATTTAAAGAGGGTTCAAAGATTACTGTTCATTTAGATATGAATAAAAGAACTTGCGCTTTTACAGTTAACGGTATAAGATATTCGGAGGTATCAGGATGGAGTAACTCACCATTGAAACTTTCTCCAGCAGTATCATTATGTTACCCTGGTCGCCTTCGGATTCAGAATTGTCGAAAAATTTGATTATAAATCAAAAAAGTTAAAATATATTATATATTTTATTTATCGAGGAGAAAGATTTCATTTATTGTTTTTTTGTAACCGCTGAATTCGATCAAGTAATTTGAATAATTCGAAGGGATTATTGAGAGTCTATTATAACTTTTATTGTGGATTATTTAATTGTCTTTTTACAACTAATTATCAGGAGGTTTTTGAGGTATTGATTGAGAAGTATTATGTAAATAAATTAGGGTTTTGCCACATACTTCTGATACATTTTACAATGATAAATTGTTTTGAAGAGAGCTTAAATAGAGTTTATACGGGACTCACGGTTAAATACCAAAAGAAAATGATATTTTCACCAAAAGAATAATATTTATGTAGTTATACATTTGTCATAAAATCTTATAATATTTAAGGAATTTAAATCTAATAGGCAAAATATTAAATAAATCTTCGTAATCTCGGTTATTGTATTTTTTCGAGGAATAGTTATTACTTGTTATTATTAGATTTCGATTTATCTTTTCCCAACTTACTTTCTACGGATGTCAAGAGTAATCCTTCAAGTCCGTTGATCTAGTTTTTGTGCTATTGGTTGTACTTTTTATTTTTATGCCCAAACTATTTGAAAATTTCCACACTATCATAGTGAAAAGTTTTTGGTACTTTTAATAGTTATAATGATGTTCGTATGCGTATATTACTTTCTTTTGGCGTTGTTTTTAGCAAGTATTATAGAAAGAAGTTTTACATTTTCGTCAACAATCAGTCAATACGAAGTTACAACTTTTACAAGGAATTGATCAAGGAGAAGTAATTTCACCATTGCTATGAATCATTTCCATCATTAATAGAACGTCTTAATGCTGCTACTGAAGTAAATTCTAATCCTCTATATTTGGGAATTTATGGGTAGGATCAGTAACAAGCATAATAATTGTATGGGTGTTGTGCTTAATAATGATATGATATAGCATGAAGATGCCACCGTTAATTAAGTATGGTTGGCACGGCTAAGCGTTCGGAAAACTTTCGTACATATAATTTTGAGTAACTCATATGTGACAAAATTGGGTTAATTATGGGAGGAATAACTTTAGTACAATAAAATATAATTTTTTTTAAGAAAATTCATTTGCAAAAATCCTTGCTAACGCAGATTTATTAAACTATATTCAGAGAAATGTTACGCTCTTTTTCAGGTTCTTCGCTCTTACAATTTATACTTGTATAGTATTAAAGTTGAGTATTACATTATTTTACACAAATTCTGGTCGTAATACATTTGTTACTTGTTCTACTTTGTGCAGTCCTCACTATTAAATATTTTGTTTTTACTTTGAGCGAGAGAAGTTTGACTAAGATTTTAATCCCCATCAAATGTAGTACCTTTATTTATGTATTCAAGTTTCAAGGGATATATTTATCACATTGACAAAACCAAACCAATTTTTTTACGATAAATCGATTATCGATTTCACTCGATGATAAAATTAAGTATAGTAAATTATATAATGAATAAGTAAGATTTTTATTTATATAAAAAATCTTCAAAACATTTCGACAAAGTAAAATTTGAATTTTATATATTTTATATATATATCTTAAAAATCGCTTATTTAATAGTATCGTGAAAATTTTTTAATTTTGGATCCGAATGTTATACATGTACTTATTACCAGAAATTTTCTAATAAAATTTGTATCTCAATATCGGCGTCCTTTATCCCATTATCTGAAGCTTTTCTATACCAATTAATTGCCTTTTCAATATTTATTCTAGTTCCTACACCATAATGGTAACAATAACCTAAACAATATTGACCTTTAGCACATTCATTATCAGCCGATTTAGATACCCATTCAAAAGCTTTTTTATAATCTTGCGTTGTTCCTATTTCATGATAATAACATGTACCTAAATTAAATTGTCCTAAAGCACATCCATTATTTGCTGATTTAAAATACCATTCAAATGCTTTTTCATCATCTTTTTCTATTCCAAATCCATTCTCATAACAAAAACCTAAATTATTTTGACCTTCAGCACATTCATTAATAGCTGATTTTAAATACCATTCAAATGCTTTTTTATAATCTTTTTTTCCATAATAATACCATTCTCCTAAACTATTTTGACCTTCAGCACATTCATTATTTGCAGATTTAGAGATCCATTCAAATGCTTTTTTATAATTTTTATCTATTCCAATTCCATTCTTATAACAAATACCTAAATTATTTTGACCTAAAGCATAACCATTATTTGCTGATTTAAAATACCATTTAAATGCTTTTTTATAATTTTTAGTTGTTCCAATTCCATTTTCATAACAAAAACCTAAACCATTTTGACCTTCAGCATAACCATTATTTGCTGATTTAGTATACCATTTTAATGTTTTTTTATAATCTTTAATTGTTCCATGACCATTTCTATAACAAAAACCTAAAGAGTATTGACCTTTAGAATTTCCATTATTAGCTGATTTATTATACCATTCAAATGCTTTATTATAATCTTGCATACAACCTATTCCATAATAATAACATTTTCCTAAATTATTTTGAGCTATAGCACATCCATTATTGGCTGATTTAGAAATCCATTCAAATGTTTTATTATAATCTTTAACTGTTCCAATTCCATGTTCATAACAATAGCCTAAATTATTTTGACCTAAAAGATATCCATTATTAGCAGATTTTGTATACCATTCAAATGCTTTATTATAATTTTGAGTTATTCCATTACCATAATAATAACAATTTCCTACTTTATATTGAGACTCTGAATCATCTTTTTCAGCAGATTTTAAAAATTTTTTAAATTCTTTTTGATCTTCTGTTTCAATTTCATTAATTTCATTTCTATTTAAATCCTTTTGTTTTGAATCATTTTCTATAGTTTTTTTAAACATATTGTCTTTTGATTTATTTAAATCAAATTGATTTTGTGATTTAAATCTAATTGGATTTGTTGAACGTTTAAGACTTATACTTCTTCTTAAATTATTTGTTAAATTTCTTTTATTTAAAATTATATCTTTATAATAATATAATGATAATAAATATTTTCCAATAGTAATATTTAATTTTTTTAATTTATTAAATTCATCATCATTTTCTTTTAAAAGATTTGAAATTATAAAATTCTTTTCATAATTAACAATTAATAAATAAGATTCCAATGCTTTATTTTTATCAACATCACAACCTATACCAAATTGATAAAAATATCCTATAATACTTGAAAACCAAAATTTATTTTGTTCATGATTTCTCATTAATTCAAGTATATTTTTAATATTTTTATTATCATTTTTATTATTAATAATATTATTTATCCATTCAATTAAATTATTTTCGAAATTATTAAAATCTTTTGTATTAATAATTTTTTGATGAAAACTTTTTAAAAATTCCTTTAAAAAATTTTCATCATTATTATTAATTGTTGATTTATGAAAAGTTTTTGAAGATTGTGACATTGTAAAAAATTAATACAAATATTCTTTTTTTTTTGCAGAAGAAAGAGAGAAAATTTGCGTTCGCGTAAAAGATATAGATTTTTTACGCCTATATAAATCACGTGTTTATGACGGCCCCAAATCACCTAATCACCTAATCACCTAATAATACCTAATACTTAAATCGTAATGATATGAATTACGCCATATAAACTAAAAATTAAAAGGAAATTATTGTAATTTGATTAAATAAATCATTAACCATTATTGATTCATAAGTGTAAATATTTTGTAATTTTAGATTTAAGGTAAATTTTATCCATGATTTAATCTTAATAGGTTGTTTATAAAATAAGAAAATCAAATGAAAAATAATTATTAATGATCATAAATGGCGTTAAATGATAAGATAGAATTTTTACTTATTAGCCAAAAATTAGCCAATTTAATTCATTTAAACTTAAGATTGTAAAATAAAGTCATGTAACTCTGGGGCAGGCAACAGGTAGGGCGGTCAAACTAAAAAAAAAAATTACGTGAATTTGAACTATTCCTATTATTTATTCCAGATTTTGCGAGAATATTCCAAATAATTGTCACAGATATGTGAACTTTTATAAGCGAACGCAAACTTTTTTATTAATCTCCATAGAAAAAATTAGTAATATAAATGTTGACCAAAAAGTGTATTACTGTATATATTTAAGAAGAAGGATTTAAAGTTTGTATAGTAAACTAAAGAAAAGGATTACGATTCCGGTGATTCTGGGTTTCGGTATATCACGTTGTCCGTGATTTTCCTTAGTGGATGAAGTTTTAATATTTATTAGTAGTTAAAAATTGTATACAGGACGTTAGTCCAATAAACCTAAGCAATTTCACGGATCAACATTATCATCACGGCTTCGCCTTGATCCCGTGAAATAACTATATATACTAAAATTTTAGTTTTGTTAATAAGTGCGCACTTACACGGGACCAACTGGAAAGTCAGTGAAGAAGCAGTCTCCGAGGTAATCGAAAGATTACAAGGATAATTTCAATAGTTACAGCCTTTTTTACATTTACGTATTCTTCGACGCCATAATGTTTATTTCATCTTATTTGAAAATTATTAATAGCTAAACATTTTACTTAGGGACGCATGAGTCTTATCATTCATAATATTTTCATTAATTATATACCATTACTGTTTTAGAAGCTCGAGTTATTTCTATTTTCAAATCCTTTAATAGGGATAAAAAAAAAATAATACTTCCAGCAGATCCGGAATCCACAATCGGAGGGAATCACAATACTGTGTATATATCGTATAAGATTATCAGTTATCTGATTTTATTTGACCGATATTTTCATAAAATATTGATATCAATAGTTTATTTTACGTACAATATTGATATCGTGACGTTAACAATATAAATATAACACCATACAATATCCATAAATTATCGATGAGGATTATAAATTGTGTTTAGATATATAGGACATTATCGAACTGGGGTAGCATCTGCAATAGGCAAACTTTTTGTAGTGTCTATCCCAATTATCAAATTCAAAATTCGTTCGAATTTCACCTCATTATTTTTTTGATACTGAATTCGAAAAAAATTCATTTATTTTTAATTGACAAGTGAAATGCCAAAATTCGATAATACAGTATAAATGTTCTCAGTTTCTATCTCTATAAAATACTTTTTAAAATAAATTTTGATTTTAACAACGAAATCTAATATTTCGAACTTGAAATTTTTAAAATTTAACTTGTTCACTTATGTTAAAATTGAATTTATCATGTTAACCATTCCACCGGAGATAAATTCATTTTCGAAACGCTTTATTATCCAATCAAACAAAGAATCTGTCAAATACTAATATTTTGCTTCATTATTTAAAGTTCTTTTTAATAATTATAATATCTAACAAAACTGTGAAGGAATTACTATAACTATTAATACATTATGACTTATAATTACAAAAGTTTTTGTTATCTTGAAAATTACGATTACGATGAAAACGATTTAGTTTGGCGCTTTCCTGATGATTTCTTTGCATTTATTAATCAGAGGCAATTCAAAAACTTTGAAAATAAATCTACAACTTTAATGAATGAGAAACCTTTTATTCGATTTCTAACATGTAGTTATGGACTGAATGTAATTTAAATTTGAATTACTAATTTTAAATAAACTTTATTTGAGAAGATGGATTTTAAGAAATTGGAAAAACATTACGAATTGCATTCCCTGCACTGTTTCTCGTTTTTACGAAATGAGTCCTTGCGATTACACAAAATTTCGAAGCATATCCTTACGAGATGAGATTGTGCATAAATTTATAATTGATAGCAAATTTGGACGTTCTATGCACTATGCAGCATTTTTTTTATTACATTTACCGTAAAAGAGAATTAATCGATTTTAATTAATTTGAACTTCATGTTAAACACAGGCCGGAATTTGGATAATTCTTTAATTGCTAACTCCAATATAATACCGACAACGTTTAATATTTGTCGTTGATTTTTATATTTCAGTAGACCGAAAATAATAAAATATCATTAGCTATTATTAAAAATTATGCATCGTGCAAAGAATGTGATATATCACGCAAAAAGTAGAGATTTACCAAGAAATACACTCCCCGGTCAAAAGTATTGGACCACCCTAAAAAAATGAAAATAAATAAAAAAAAATTATAATTTAATAATAAATTTGTATTTATTTTAAAGTTTGGGTGGAAAACACTATTTGGGAAGTATTTTTTTACTTAATTGATAGTATATTTTTGTGAAAATGCTTAATTTTCAAAATGGCAAAATTTTTATTTTTTTAACCAG
>JADRCO010002851.1:0-12002 GCA_021464525.1 Rhizophagus sp. LPA8_4_AMF
GGCAATAAATCACATGATACCGGATAAATCACTTATTCGGCACTTCGAGCCGAATAACTAACGCTACCTAAAGGTAGCTTGTTATATTGGGAATCAAATTTGATCATTTGATCTCGGGCTCCTGCGGAGCCCGGGATCAACCAATCAAATTCGATTTACCCAATATAACAGTTATTCGGCACTTCGTGCCGAATAACTATTAATTATTTTGTTAATATCATTGAATTGATTGTATGGTATCCATTCAAATACTATATCATAAAGAGAATCAATTTTTAATTGCATTTCTTGAATAAAATTATTAATTTTTTCATTATCACTGATTGTGATATAATTTTTAAGAGAATTTATTTGACATGTCCTGCACCATCTATTCTCTGTATATTCGTTACCACATTCTTCACATAAATCTGACATTTTACTACATATACTGCACTGTTTATACGTATATACCGAATAAGTTATAAAATTGTAATTTCTGAATTCAAAGAAAAAAAAATTTAAAAGGAGGGTATTGAGGAATCAGCGACGCCTTCGTCGTTAAATAATTTTTTTTTAAATCGCTGATCTAGATACGATCTGCACAAAAAGTTGCAATCAACTATTTAATTATAGTAATCTTAACAAAGTAAAAACGCCAATGTACAGGATGATATCTTGTATATACTGTATATGGTTAGATATCTCAGATTAAATGATAGTACAACAATTTGTTTCATTTAAACTCAGGAATAATAAAAATGGAAATAAAATAAAATAAAATAAAAATAGACATGAGATAAATAAAATTTCATTGACTGATTAAAATGTTAGTCTGCATCTTGATGTGATGTAAGAATCATAATGCTGTTTTTAAATATAGTAATTCCGCCAACAAAATTTCATGTACAATAAAAAAACATGCTATATTCAATAAATAGTGGAATAATCGCTATAAACCTTACAGTATTTATTTTTTTTTAAAAAAAGAAATATATACATATATATTAAAATTAATAATAATATTTTTTTTTTAATAATGGCATACACTGGATACTATGGTAGAATTGTAGCATATTATTATACATATTCTATTTTAGAATTTATCATTTTTCTCATAATCTTTATAACAACTGGACGTTATCCATTAAGAACCATCTTCAAAGATATTCTTGAGAGAGTTAGTCCTTATGCTTGGGCGTTAGTTGGAATAGGACTTTGTATTGGCCTTAGTGTTGTCGGCGCTGCATGGTAATACTCAATATATTTTTCACATATAAAATACACAATATATTACAAGATATTTTTGCTATGGAGAATTTGAGAAGTTTCGTTATGTTAGATTATCTTTATCAATCATTATTTATTATATGTAAAATTCACTTTGAATATTAATTCCGTTTAATTTAGGGGTGTATTTTGCTCGGGTTAAGTTCCAAATCCAGTTTAAAACCAGTTTACAATAAACTAGTTTGTTTAACTTATTCTTAAGAATATATTTGTAAGCATGCTTTGTTCAAGCTAGTTTAATCTTAATTTGTAAATATTTCCATTATTTATTATTTAATAATTTTTTATTACAACAAAGTTTAAGGTTAAAAACAGTTAAAAGTAAAGTCAGACACAAACCGATTTAAGTAATAATCACGTAAATTGCTCGATATGAGCATTTTAACATCCCTATTTTAATTTAGTTTATTTATCGTTTTAAACTTTGTTCAGTTTAAATTTAGTCATAATCATAAATTCATTGGATATATTTTAGTTGATAAAAATCTTAAAGAAATCTAATAATGTAACTCACGTCTCAAAAAAAAAAAAAAAAAATTCATTCGTTGTTCAACTATTCATATTTGATTCAAAATATTAACAGACGCTTTATTATTTGCAAAATATTAATATTTAATAAAATAAATATATCTTAATTATAAGGTTAAAATCATATTTTTATAAATTCTTTAAAAAGATTTTACAATATAATTTTCGAAGAACGTAATCTGCAACACCTTTTATGTTGCGGTCAACAAGTGACGGAACAGTTAGTTACACAGAAAAATTTAAATCTTATTAAAAGTTTTCACAATTTGAAAAAAAAAGATCAAGTGACAGTAAACGAACAAAAAATAAATTTTAATGATCAAATTTTCATTCCCGTCAAATATTGCCAATCTCCAAAGATTGCGTCAGTTGTGGCTTTGTGTAATTTTATTCGTTTTTATAGTGAAGATTGATTTAATTCTTGGAATTTAATAATAATTAAATAAAAAATCAATAAATTTGGAAGTATGGCCACAGAGAAAAAAAAATAAAAACAAATCGTCACGTCGAACAAATCTATTAGAAACAACAAAAATAAACAATCCTTAAAACAAAAAGACTATCGAAACCGGATCTATATCCGATATTATATAGGGTAATCCGACAATAACAATTCATAAAATCGCACGACGATCCATACGTATATCAAAAATTAAGGTTTATTGTAGCACGTAACCTCGATTTTATTAGTAAATGGTTGCGTCGAATCATTAGACCAGTTATAGCGTACACCGAAAAAACTTTCCGGTTTAGCCTTAAATCCGGTTTATCGAAACTCCGATATATCAAATTTCATGGTGTAATTAAACCTTATTTGTATATGAATGGTCGTTTAATTTATTCAGTTCTTTGTTTGACTTAAAAAAGACCTTTGCGCCGCTTTTTATTAATCCTTTTAAAGAAAATGATAAATATGTAATAATACTTCAACGTCAAAAATTTATTTTACTAAGAATTAATTTTTCTCATAATCATGTGAAATAAAATAAATTTGTATATATCGTATGGCTTAATTTTTCCCCTTTTCCCCCTTTTCTTTTTTTTTGAATCTACATAAGGAATTTATTTATTTGTTTATGAGAGTTGGTTCACAATCATTGCAATTAAGCAAGTTCTTAACAAGTTAATCTGTACGTCCTACGATGTGGTTACAGGTACAAGATCATCAATTAAAGTGTCCTAACTACATAATCGATTTGCACAGAATAAATACAGCTTCAGTTACATAACAGATAATCGATACTGATAATTTTTTTGATTTTAAGTCATCTGATTCCGCAGTATAATAGATTCAAAACGTTTCTTATAGGTACTGCATATGCGCAAATTTTAGATAGCTTAAATAAAAATTAAAGGTATATGACTAATTGACTATATGCGCAAAAAATATATTGCTTTTTCATATAAAGTAAAGTATTATCTAAAATATTTTATAAAATATCATTATTATATAAAAATAAAGTAAATTACTACAATTGTAGCAAAAAAAAATTCGAAATTACTTAATATTCAATAATTAAAAATTTATTTAATAATCTTTGGGAATATGCGCTGGAAACTACGCATGTTACCTTTGGGAACATGCGCGTTAAATAAATAATTGGTACAGGTACGGTGGGTTGTGGGTACTAGGTACTGTTGGTAAGTACATGTGATGATCTTGTTCCTGTAACCACATCTGCATCGTTACCTGTACCAATTATCTATATACCGGATCGTGCTTGCCTCAAATTCATGTATTTTATATAAATTAGTAATTACTGATTATAAAAGTACGCAGTTAAAGGAGATTGTATAATATTTAATTTTGTTCTTTTTTTTTTTAAAAAAAAAAAAATAGTAATAAATAAAATAAAATATTTTTTGTTGTTGCTACATACGACAATTTTTTATTCCTTTTTTTTAAAAACAAAAAAAAATTAAGTGATAAAAACCACGTTAATGATTTTAACGTATTCAATTCAACAAACCTTTTTAATTTTAAATATATCCAAAGTAGACTTACTCACAATTAAAACGAATGATTATAATGAAAGTAAAGGAGTTGCTCACGTCACTTTTAAGTTCGTATAATATTCTGTTTTGTTTTATTTATCTTTTTCTTTTTTCTTATTTTGACATTTATTATTATTATTTATCAAATTTTCTTTAAAACATATAGTATATATATTTTTAATACATTGAGTCCCACAAATGGAAATCAGTTATTTCAAAAATCTAATCGAGTTTTGAAAAAAGGTGGATGGGTCGAATTTTTGGTAATTATACTTGTAAAAAACATATTATACATACATTTGCGCGTTCAAAATTATTAATTTTATATTATTATTAATTTATTATATGTAGGATGACTTTCAAGTAATCATTTTTTTAAATATATATTCAGGGGTATCACTGTAATTGATAATTTATAAGAAAGACCTTTCGATGTAATAAAGTTCCCTGCAAAGTATTGAATGTTGAGTAGGAGGCTACGATCCAAAGACGATTTCAATTGGTGTTATGATGAGTCGTAAACTGAAATTCGCGTTTCACCAAAACCTAAAGAGGAAAAAGAAATACCTCTTCGTCTGATAAAGTATAAATGGGTCATTTTCAGGTAACTCTCGACTTAGATAAAATCGGAGATAAGGCTTTGGAAGGTGTTAAACGTTTTATGGAAATGATTAAAATATCCAAAGAATATAATTTAGTATCAAAGCAAATTAAAATTAGAGAAACAAATCAATTATGTGATTAATTCATTACGAAATATATCGAATTGTTTAGCGTTAAATTTTAACGTTTTTTACATGGTAGAACGTAATATTTCTTTTAATTAGTGACTTTATAATTATAGCCTTAATGAAGTTATTAACAATTTATTGAAGAGGAATTACGTAAGAAAGAGATGTATTTACGATCTATTATCATATTTTAATAAGAGTAAAGATTATAGAATCTCAAAATATTTATATTAAACCTAAATATGTGCTATCATATTGTGTCATTGAGCAAGGCGCTGGAACGGGTTGGACGGTATTGATGCGTAAAATCGCAATATCTCCTACAAATATGTTCTATATTTTACCCATACTATGATAGCAATATCTAATCGCGTAACTCGTCATTTTCTCGATTAAAATAAACAAATTAAATTTGTTAGTGAAGCTAGTGATAAAGTTAGTTAATCTAATGGAACAATAATTTTGCTTTATATAATAGAATTTACCATACTTTGACTTATGATATTAAAAATTGATGATAGACATTACGAATTCTTGGACTTTTCATCAAGTTAACTAAGTGATCATTCTCATCCTGGTGATACGCTGGTGATACGAGTAGTTACAGCTGTAGATTGTAAGAATTTGAACAATTTGTTGAACGAATAAACGTGATAGTATTTCCAGCGACTAGTTTTCATGATATTCCTAATTAATAGTGATTTAGATGGTAATGATTTTACGTATGTATATCTAAATTATTATTCACGTATAGTTTTAAATTATTTGTGAATAAAATTTATCGGTATAGAAAATTATTATCTTTTTGTATAATATAAGATGAACCAAGAAAAAGAATATGGAACCTACGTCATACACAGTTGATTACGTAACAATGACGGACATTTAATCGTTATTTGTGAATTATATCAGTATCATATCTTATTTGATAAACTTTGTATAATTGCAATTTCTCATTTAGCGAAAGAAGATTATTCTAGTTCTAGTGCATTTCATGGACGTACAATTACATTCAGAAGCGGTAGATTTTTTCAAAAACAGGAGAACCAGAAATAATTTTATCAGAACTTTGCGCTAATACCTTCCCAGATTTTATGGAAAAGGATGATAAATTTACTTATAGATTTGATAGGTTCACAGTATATTTTGTATCGTAGTGTTTAATTCTTGATATTCTTGATTATACAGTATGTTGAAGGATATAAAGTTTATGTGGAGGATGCACTAAATATCAAAAGTACATATGATGTGGATATAATAGGATTAGTGAATCAATATGGTGTTAAAACTGAATTTTAGATAATCAATGGGTATATCGTGAATACAATTACAAGAGTCAATAAAAGAAATCCCGGGATATAAAAAATCTGTTATAGATGCTTACCATTTTGCTAACTTTTTAATAAGAGTCTAATATAGTTTTGCCAAGTTTTACTTTTTTGGCATTACGCCAACTTGCTAAAACCTAGTTGTTATAGTCTTTTTATTATGATTTTTATCGAAAACTTTGCGATTTTATTCGACAATGCAATCATCGTCCGAAATCACGTGTAACACTGCGTTTACCATTTTTCCGGGTTGTTATGATTTCGTTTCCTTGGATAGTATATGATGGTTTATGCGACATAGATCGTAAAAAAAAATTGGGAAAAAAATCTAAGGATAGTATTATTGACGGATACTAAATCCGAATAATAATGAAGATATAAATGACGATTTAGAAATGTCAAGAAGAATGTTTGTAATAGATTGTCGGTAATATGAATTTTTGTTAATTGTACGGGTTCATTAAAAGTTTAACGATCTTATAAGTAGTTAGAAACTTTACTAGTGGAGAATGCCTTGTTTAAAGGGAGTGCTTTAGCTTGATTCCAATGATAAAATTACATTATGAAATGATAAGACAATTTCTCAAAAAGTAGGTAAAAAAAGAATAATAGAAGAGTACTTTCTGATGAATTAGAATTTGGTATATAAAAAATCAAAAATAATAAGAAATGTATTTCTCAATAATAAAAATAACAGTTTGTATGATTTATAATAAATATGACCGATGATTACTAAATTCAAAAAAAGTTTGATTCTCAAAAAAAAAAAAGGTTCCACCACGCGACAAAGCTTAGCTGTTAAGAGAAATAGAATTGAATCAATTGGATGTTTGCGTCAAATGAATTTTTGATTGATAGTTGATCCTTGATTGATTGTTCAGAAAGAATGTGTTTTTATCGATTTTAGTTTTTTATTTTTTTTATTCATTCTAATGCCGAAATTATGGAATTTAATAAGCAAACTTTTTCTAAAAAATTTTTTATTCTAATAAAAATTATCGTTTGATTATAATCAATTTATATTTGAATAAATACAGTATAAGCTTTTTATTCGTATAGCACGAGTTAAATAATCGATCATGTTTTTTGAGTCAATTAAACTCCCTAGAAGCTCTAGATGTTAAAATGCATCTAAATTATCTAGTAGAGAAAAAGTTCCATACTTTCATTTGTAATCACAGATTACATGATTACGGATTATCACAAATTTCTCATTACGTTAATTACGTTAATAATTTAAAAATTTTATTTGTAAACATAAATTAATATGAATAAATAAAAACAGAAACACCATATATAACCCTATAACTGATAAGTAATAACTACAATAACCTAATATTATAATAATGTTTATATTAGTTATACTAAGTTCTTAACTTTTATAATATGAAAAGAACTCATTCAACGCTATTTTCGTCATCTTGTTCTTGACTAATTTCATCAAAAACTATTAAATAAATAAAGCAAATTTAGTTTAAAATATTAATAAATAAAAAAAAACTTATAAATAATTAATATCTTACTTGATTCATCTAATTGACAATCAAGACAATCTGAAACTATAAATTAATTAAAACAACGTTAAAAAAAGTAAATTATTATAATATCAAATCAAACAATAAAATACTTACTTTGACATAGTATTTATTAAAAAAATTATTATAGTCTTTGTTAGTACTTTTTTTTTTTAAAAAAAAAAAAATTCTAGATCAAAGTGAATAAAATTAAATTACCTGAATTTATTGGTTCTGGTAGATTATCGAAATTTAAAAGTCTACTAGTATAGACTGCTTGTGGATGTGTTTGAATGTCGCTAGATTTTTTTTCATTTGATCTGTTTAATCTGATTTTATCATCATAATCATCTACTTGAGAACGAACTTCACTATCTTTATTCGTTTTTATACCTAATTTATGAAATATTTGAAAAAATTCTTTAGTAGTTAATCTACTTTTTGCTTTAACATCCCATTTACTTAATATTTGAAATAGCTCTTTAGCTGTTGGTCTATTTTCTGGTTTAGCATCCCAACATTTAGTAATTAAAGCTGTAAGTAATTTTGGTGTATATTTAAAAATATTTGGTCTAAATCCTTTACATATTCTAACAGCTAAAATTTCATCATGAGGGATACTATTAAAAGGAACTTCTTCAGATATATATTCATTCATCATTATTCCAAATGAATAAATATCAGATGCTTTTGTATATTGTTTTCCACGTATAACTTCTGGTGCTACATAAGGTAATACTCCAAAAATTCCATCTTTTTTGAATTGCTTTTCTGGTTGACACATTCCCAAATCACTTATTAATGAACCAGAAATACCAAATAATATATTGCCTGAATGAAAATCTTTATGAACTTTATCAGCATTATGAATATCCAGAAGTCCACTTGCAATACAAAACAAATGATGAATTTTTGAATAATAATTATTAGATCTCTTCAAATAATTATTTCTCAAATTTCCGCCTTCGCAAAATTCTAAAACCATCATATAATCTTTAGTATCTGGATCTTGTGTTATCCCGTAACAGGGAATAACATCATAAAGATAAATCTGAAGATGAGATTTAATCTAAAAAAAAAATTATTTTAAATTTATTGACAATAAATAAATTAAAATTTCTTATTTTAAATTACCTCATTTAAAAATTCTGTACTTATACAAGAAGAATCATCTAAACTCTTTAATGCAACTTTTTTAAGTCTTTTCCTTTCCCATTTTTTATTTACAATATCCCAAGAAGAAATATATCCTTCAGGCCATCTAGCAGAAAAAATTTTACCATAACCGCCTCTGGTAATATAAGTGACATCTTCAAAATTCTTATAAGGCATCCATTCAAGACATTTTTTATGGTATACAGCATCAAGTTGTGCATGTTGTATTAATTTATCAACATCATCATTTCCACTAGTCCAATTTTTAAAATTTTCTTCAAATCTTTTAGCATTACAAGGTCGACACCAATGACTACCAGTCCCAGGTTCATTACATTCTCCACATATTCCATAAACTTGTTCTCTTTTTTCTAAATCTTTTATATCAACTACCCTTTCATCTATCTCTCCAATATTAGAAATTGTAACATGATACTTTTAAAATAAATATTTAAAAAAATTAATAAAAATTTGATAATATATTAAATATAAAATGGCATTGTTTTTTTACCTGATATTCATCTGGATCAACATCCTTCCATAAATTTTTTAGATTTTCGAGGTTCATTTTTTATATTGGATTTTATATTAAATAATGTTTTTTACCTGTAAAAATTTTTTTCTTTTTTTTTCAAAAAAAAAAAAAAAAATATTAATAATAATTAAGAACGAATCGGAATTTCAAGCTTATAAATTAATAAATTATCGTGTAACGTTATAACTAGATTAGGATTGCACAATAACTTAGCATTGTTGCAAAGCTGATCATCATAATGCGTAAATAATTAACTTTATTCGGATAAATGTTTAATCGGGAAATTCCGGATAAATTATAAAAATCAGGTGATTAAATCAATTTATAATCAAGCCGAGCTGGAGGTTTATCGGGCTGTACAGTATACAATAATCCATCATGAAAATTCAATATTAATATTTTTTGATGGATTAACTATAATACGTTTTACTTTGGATATTTAATAAGACAATTAAAGTAATAATACGTAGTTTTAACTGAACAGGAAATGGGTAATTTAATGTTTTTAACCGTTAATAAAAATTTTATATCCGCATATCGAGTCAAACCGAATATTTGATTTTGCCAGTAGAACTAAAGTCATGAAATTTAGGATAAAAAAAGAATTCACTAAACAGATTAATAAAGACTTATAATACAATATATAAAAAATAAATAAATAAATAAATAAAAGTATTACGATAATAAATTAGAAAATTTCGGTAGGATGTTGATCGAATCAAGTATAATTAATGTATAATAATCGATCATTGATCGAGTTGATTACCTTAAATTTAAATCGAATAATATTTTGATCGATTAAAAATATGATTTAAAATATACGGATACAATACTTATTCAATTTATCGTTTCATCTTTATAATTATTTATTCCTAATAATGTGAAATTATAAAATTTATAAAAGAATGTTTTTAATCAAAAAAATCATTAGTAAATCGATCATGGAAATCAAATTGTTTTAATTCCTAATCATTTTATGTTTACACTCAGAATAAGTGTTAAGGCCAAAAAAGCTTCTGACGTTATTGGAGAGTCAGTCTAGGAACGGACGTGAATCATATTGTGAAAGTTCGTTCAATAAAAAAAAAATAATGTAATTGAATAAGAAATGTAAAAAATTTATAATTTTGCAATATTGAGAAAAAATAATTATCGGGATGAATGATACTTAAAATATATTTATTTAAATAAAACCATTAAACATTAAAATGAAAAAATACATAGATAATTGGCAACGCCAAGAAAAATTTTCTATTCCCCAATTAATAATTCTCTTGAGGTTTGATTAATAATTAACAAAATTATAGACTTTGAATAGGTTACATCTTAGAATTGAACTTTAAATGTAAGATTTGTTTTATTTTTTGTGCATTAAAGTTTTCGATAAAATAGGCACAAATGATGTCAATATATATCGAATATGAATCCTCCCAACTCACAAAATTTAACACATGATTTATAAAATAACCACCCATTAAATATTAATATTAGAAATAATAAATTTAACATAAGTGATTTCAAATAATCCATAATAATGTACAGTATATAATCGTAAGGACTATAATAACCCCTCTTCCATAACATTAAACTGAAAAATTCAAATTATGAATATGTTTGATACGTTCATTGAATAAAAAATCCAGTTTAGTCCTTTATCAATTTCTTATTAATTAATTATCAAGTTTAATAAAGAAACTTTTCTTTTTTAATTAGTTCATAATTATTTTACTAAAGTGTCTTAAATTTGTGATTGATAATCAAGAATGGTTTGATGGATTAAAAGTTTATTATGATCATATACTATTGTTGAACTCAAAATAGCATATGTATCATTTTATAACATACAGCTAACAAAATTAAATCAAATATTATAGTATTACCAAGATAAACTGAAATGAAGTCCTAACTTTGTGGTGATAATAATAATAAGATAAAGTTTTATGTTCAATAAGCACTTGTTATTTTTTTTTTAATTCTAAATTCTAATAGCTAAGTGCAAAAAGTCTATACTTTACATTAAAATATTCTTAAAAAAAATATTCATCTTATTGAATACATACTTCCAAAATTTCATTACTTAACTTCAATAGCTGCTTATATCATTATGGATGTCTACATATGCTGTCAAATCACAATCAATGATGTCCATTCTAAGAATTTTGAATTTTGGCATATATGAGCATGGGTATTCAACTAGACACGCTAGCCAACCAAATTTATTGTTGTTAAGGTACAGGTAGTAAATTTTATATTTCTTAAATAAAATCATTATCATATCTGAGTCACATATCCAAAATAAGCTTAAAAATTCTAATTTTTATGTCTTATCTTTTAAGTACTATATGATTATACAATATTTGATTTATTTTCAAGAAGACTAGGAATTTAAAGTCACATAACTTTTATATATAATCATATTCGTCATTAGTTCACTATCAAACCTTCGTTGTTTACAATATGAAATAATTTTTCAATCTCAATTAGAAAAGGACATAAGAGAAATAATTTAAGTTGTTTGAGAAAGATTAAAAATAATGATACAACTTCAATAGATTTCAGAATTCAGTTGCATTACAATTCTATAAGAAAAAATGATTAAGGCAATAATACTAATCTTTCTAAACAAATGCAAATGAAGATATTGTTTCAATAATTTTCATACTTTACTTTAAAAACTGTAATAAAAGTACATAATAAAATGTTCCTATACAAATAATCAATAATAGAATTACTAATTCTTAATTATATACATTGGTCCAAACACTCAGAATCATCTTGAACTAAAATTTCAGTAAGTTTACGACTTGTAAAATATGCTTGTGGATGATATTGTATAATAGAAGTACTTGCTTGTTTTTGTTCCAAAGCTTTGTTTGCTTCTACAAATTCAATCATATCATTTTCTAATTGATTATCAACATTAGATACTTCAAATCTATAATTTTTA
>JADRCO010002852.1:0-11992 GCA_021464525.1 Rhizophagus sp. LPA8_4_AMF
ATCGCAACATCGCAACGCACTTTTTTATATGAAATTATTATAAAAAAGTGAATCGTAACATCACAACGCACTTTTTTATATGAAATTATTATAAAAATCAGTATTTTTTTGACATTTTTAAAATAAAAATAATCTTTTTTTATAAATGCACATCCTATATAAATGCATGTTTATGTTTGGTCCCAAGAGGAGTGCATTTAGTGAGAATTGACTGTATAAATGTCATAAAAAAAATTTGCTTATTTTAATATAAATTATAAGGTCATAAGTCATCAACTTTGCATATTGACCTTAGTAAAACATTTGCTTATTTTAAGGTAAAATTTTGCCGATCATCTCTGACCTTTATATGTATTTTTTGGGTTCTTATCAGGTGAAAAGCTTAAAAAAAAAAAAAGTATAATGTAGCTAAACATTTATTATGATAATTTTTACAATTTTTTTTTTATTTCTTCATTATAAAGTTAACTAAAATATTTTGAATATTAAAATCTATTAATATATATTCTTTATAAATTATAGCTGAAATTACTAATTTATTATGAATTTCAGTTATTATAAATAATTTTTTGAAAATAAAAATGCTAGCTAGTGAAGATTTATAATTCAAATATTTTGCTTATTTATACAAATATATAATCAAAATTCTAATCAAATGTATTTGTATTATGAAAAAATGTTGTTATAAATGGGGTTAATAAATATTATATCACGTGAGTGGCTTATACTAGAGTATATCATACCAATCAAATAGATTATTTAATGGTTTTTTAATAGTTTATTATCTAGATTATTTTTCTTTTTTTTTTCAAACCTTTCTTTCTTTTGACATTTTTCTAATGAATAACCACTACTTTTTTTTCTTTGACACTTCTGAAAAGCTTAGCTTGATGAAAAGAAATATTTTTTTTCATTTAATAATTCAGGTATAAGTTCTTCAAAAAATTAATAATAACATTAAGTAACATAAATACTAAACATATGCATATAGCTATTATTTCAGAATTTATTGGATATAAACAAGATAAATTTAAATAGCAAGATGATAATTTCCATAAGGATACACTTAAAAAAGTTATAAATAATGAGAATTTTAATTTTTATAATACTATATATTAATGGATTATTAATAAACAGCTTTCTTAACAAAAAGAAGACAGTCTGTTTCAATTCCATAGCAATAATAGTAGGTTAAATCATAGGATGTCCTTTCATCAGAATTTATAAGAAATAAAGATTGAATAGTACATAAAAAATTTTATCTGTTATTAAAAATAATATGTATAGTACTGCTTCAGTTTATTAGATAAAACTAGTAATATAATAGATGTACCATTGCAAGATACTTATGAAGGTAAGAAAGTAAATCATTTGAATAAAAAGTAACTTGTAAAAAATACAATGAGATAGATCATTATGTATTACACTATTGAGTTATAAAATTTAATGGATAAATCGGTAATATTATGAAGGTTATAATAGATAGAAGTTACGTTTGCTTGTACTTTAATAATATATATTGTTAGTAATAATAAAATTATATTATTTATTTGCTTTTAATAAGTAATCCTTTAATTACATCTTAAAGTCTTTATTATTTAATATTTTAAATAAGGGTTTTCTTCAGTCACCAGATTTAAACTTTTTATTGCTACACTTTGCTACTAGTCATAAACATACTGTATAGTCATATGAATATTAGTCACATGCATTTTCATGTATACTACTGATTGGTTAAATTTTAATGGTTAACAAATAAAAATTATCTTTTGTTGATGAATAAAAATTTTCTTGTATTATTATTGTTTTTAAAATGATTGATTTTTTTTTTTAAAAAAATAAAATTAAATACAAAAAACACAAATTTAATTATTGGCCAATTCAAATCACATGATATTATACGAATTTCTAAAAAAGAAAATTTTTATACCAATTACTTTTAAAATCATTTTACATAGATAATTATAATAAATCAGATTGGTTTATTCTAAAGAAAATATCTAGTATATCAAGATATTAAATTTATCATAAAATCTTCTTATACTAGATTTTATATAAAAATTATATTAGGATTTGATGACTGGTGTATCAAAATATAAAGAAAAATAAAGCTATTTCCAAACTTTAATTAAAAGATTAAAATAAAAAAAAATGGTAAATAAAATTGTAATGTAATATTTGTAAAGAATTTCAGTATAAAATGATTAATTTTAATTCTGGCCAAATTAACCATTTTGGCTGGAATTAAGCATTTTTTAAAAATTAAAATAATATAAAGGTTTGCTAAAAAAGGTTACATTAACGCCAAATTTGGAAAAATTCGATATACCAAGATTTTTTTGATATAAATGATATAGAATCAAATCTGATTTATGAAATATCACAACTTTACTAATAAAATCTGGTATATTACAATTGTTCTAATATGACAGATTTGGTTTCAGAAGAAAAATTTGAAATAACACCAAATCCAGTTTATCAAAAATCATATTTATTGCGATTACCTGTATATAGTTTATCTTCTTTATAGTGAATTTTTATATAGTGAATAATTTGCTATAGTAAAAAAAGTCTAGGTATAAATTTTTTCTAAATAATAATTTTTAATATAGCAAATTTTTATAATAAATTTCTGTACTTATAATTTAAATTTAAATGTTGGAACCAGTATTACCGTATAGCGCTATATATAGTACTCTGGTACTATTCAAAAAAGCCAGCCTAGATTGAATATAGTACCTAGAGGGTACTATATATGTGAGAAGGGGGGTACTATATGAGGAATAACCTTGGCCAAATATTAAATTTTGGCCAGAATTAGCCTGGGTACTAATCAAAAATATCAAAATTTGTAGTTGAATAGTAACCCTGGTACTATTTAAGGGGGATACTATTTGAGAGGGATACTGTATGCAGCGCTATATGGTAGTAAAATGACCCTTAATATAGTGATTTCCACTATAATGACTTTTTCAAATGTTACACAATTAATTAGTAAATTTTTGATTACATGTATAAAAATTGTCAAGTGAGTTTAGATCTATGTGCCAAAATCTAATGATAGTATTAATGTTGTTGATAATAATAATATGAATAGAGAAGGTGCTAAAATAATATTTAATAATATTAATTCTAAAATTATATTTTAATGAGAGACTTTTATAATCATCGATCAGGTTAGTAAGTATTTATATGCAAGTTTATGAAAAAACCAAAAGAATATATTTTTATGCATGCTTTGTTTTTTTTAAAAAAATTAAGACAGCGACGGCGGCGCTACAAATATCTTTGCATGCTTTGTTTAAATATGTCTAGTTACTGTATAATATTCATCACGTGATTATAAGATATAGCGAAAATCTTATCTTTTATCACTATACGTGATTAGTGAATTCCCTTACTATAATGAATCTTGATCTTCAGCCCATGAGATTCACTATAGCGGAGGTGAGCTGTATATGGTATTTAATTCTAAATATTTCAAACTAGTCGTAAAAATGACACTTCCTTTTCGTGAGCTTGGAAAAACTGGCGTAAAAATTTCTGTAATCGGTCTGGGTTGTATGGTATGTTTATAGTAATGTTTAAATAATTTTATACTTATTAGTTAATCATGCACGTGTCTAATAAACTTTCGATTCTAATAAAAAGGGCATGAGTGAGTTTTACGGTTTATCTGATGAACAAGAAAATATTAAGGTTTTGAATCGAGCGTTGGAATTAGGATGTAACTTTTGGGATACTTCTGTTCGTGTCTAATTTCTAATTTATAAAAAAATTTTGTTAAAAAATAAAAAACCACATCGTAATTTTTTTTATCAATTTTATTATATAAAAAGGATGCGTATGGGTGTGGAGCCAATGAGATTCTTATTTCAAAAATTCTTAAAGACCGTCGTGATGAAGTGTTTATTTGTACAAAGTTTGGCATAGTTCGAAATCCAAATGTTAAATATGTAGGTGTATCAAATGTATCAGGCAAACCTGAATATGCTCGTCAAGCTTGTGAAAATTCTTTAAAAAGATTGGAAGTTGATTGTATCGACCTTTATTATCAACATCGTGTGGATCCTGAAACGTAATTATTATAAAATTTTTTTTGTCAAAAGTTGAATTAAATAGTTGATTAATATCATTGAATACCTTGATTATAGACCCATTGAAGATACTGTTGGTGCTTTAGCAGAACTTGTTAAGGAAGGAAAGATTAAATACATTGGCCTTTCTGAATGTTCTGCAACAACCCTTCGACGTGCTCATAAGGTTCATCCTATTTCTGCAGTTCAAGTAAATATACATAAGTAATATATTTGTTTTTTTTTAATTTTATTTTTAACATTACGCTTTATTAGATAGAATATAGTCCTTGGACTCTTGATATTGAAACGAACGGAATTATGGAAACTTGTCGTGAATTGGGTATCACTATAGTTGCTTATGGCGCGCTTGGACGTGGGTTTCTAACAGTATTTATCATTTTTTATGTTTTGAATTTTTTTTTAATAAGAATTTTCCAGATTACAAAAATATATATATATATATTTTTTTATCGTAGGGAAAATTTAGGTCTATTGATGATTTTGATCCGGGTGATATTAGGAGAAATCATCCTCGTTTTCAAGCTGAAAATTTTGCTAAAAATTTAGAACTTGCAGATAAATTTGGCGAATTCGCAAGTAAGAAAGGTTTAACTTCAAGTCAACTTTGTTTGGCATGGGTTCTAGCTCAGGTAAAACATAATTCTATTCCTTCTCAATACATTTTATGAGAATGATAAGTTTAATAACAATTCATGCTTTCATGTTTTTTTTAACAGAGTGATAATATCGTTGCTATTCCTGGTACAAGAAAAATTAAATATTTAGAAGAAAATCTTGAAGCAGCAAAAATTCAACTTAGTCCCGAAGAATTATCTGAAATTAGACAAATAATCAATTCTTTTGAAATTATTGGTGATAGATATACCGCCGTCGGTATGAAGGTAAGAAATCATATATAATATTGGTATTTTGATTTAATGAAAATAATACAAATCAATATTAATTACTGTATACTGTATTTATAATTTTTTTTTTAAAAAAAAAGAGCGTGAATATATAAAAAAAAAATCCACCTTGGAACTTTTTGCAAAAATTAAAATTGTATCCTAAACTATTAAACTATAAATAAAAAAAAATTTTTTTGCATAAAATGAAAAATCGAAGGAAATCTGCGAACCTTTATATTGAAACCCAATTCTTACCTGGTAAATATCATAAATATCATAATTTGTTGTACTATTAGAAACGCGTAACAAATTTTTCTTTTTACTAATATAATGGAAATAAAATACTTTATAAGGCTGACCATAATAATTATAAAGCTCCGTACGAGCTGGCTTGAGCCGAGCTGTTACAGTCAAAAAAATTCTGGCTCGAGCCACAATGAGCCAAGTCATAAAAATAAAGTGAGCCAAGCCAAGCCACGAAAATTCTGGCTCGAGTCAAGCTGGGTTTTGGGTTGGCTCGAGCTTTATTAAATCATTGTAATAATAAATTTATTTTTATTTGATGATGTATATTAAGTTTTTATTATCCAAATAATAAATTACATAAATGGTAAAATATTTAGTACGCAATATACTATGACATATCAACTTTCCGAATCATCCCAAAAACGTTCCCTAAAAAGAATAAAAAAAAGGAACTCTAATAATGTTCCTTAAAGAATTAACAAACTCCCCTTTCTAAACCATCCATGCCGCGACATGTTCAGTTTTCCAAGTCGTCTCAAGGTTGTTTCCTAAAACAAAAAACAACAAACGTTCTTAAATTAAAAATAAAATAAAATTAAATGATAAAATTATATAGAACGTTAATAAACGTTCTAGTATCAAAGAATTTAAGAAAAATCCCCTCCCTTTTTGAATCGGATCGGTAAGTCATATGACTGATACTGAAACCGCAATTACAAACCGTAATGATTTATTTTTTTATTTTTAAATAATTAATAATTTAATATGATAACTGAGCTGGCTCGCGAGCCAGCTCGAGCTTTTTGAGCCGAGCTACTTCATGGCTCGAGCTTTTTGAGCCGAGCTACTTCAATGGCTCGAGCTTTTTGAGCCGAGCTACTTCATGGCTCGAGCTTTTCAAGCCGAGCCTAACGAGCTTTTTTCAAGCTGGCTCTCGAGCCATCAAGCTGTTTTAATATGGCTTGGCTCGGCTCGGCTCGGCTCATGCGGAGCTTTACGACGTAATATATGTAATTTATATCAAGACTAGTAGGAAAAAATAAAAATAAATATATAGTATCATCCAAATTCGCATTCGCCAATAACTAATATTTATGTACTTAGTAATTTTTTTTTCTTTTCTTCTTTTTATCTTATTTAATACTGCGCCAAGGGCCAAGGCCCAATGGTAACCGGTTACGTAATTCTTGGCTACATTGATGCCGTGACCGGAGTTTCAAAAAACTTGACTGATATAAATATAAACCCATTCCGGTATAATTTTAGTTCAATAAAGTGAAAAATGAGTCGTCCACCGCAACCACCATCTTCTCAAATACCTGACTCTATCCAAGCCTTGGTTGAACAATTACTAAACCAACGAAAATTTTTTGTAATATATATGTATTTACTATTATTATAAAAGGAAACATTTTTAAACTTTTCTCTTTTTTGAATGTAGGAAAAAGAAAATTCTCAAGTAAAACATTTAGATAATACCTCGATTCCTTCTAATTCTACTGTATTCTTGAGATTATGTGATGATATGGAATACATAATTGATAGTGCTTGCACTAAAATTATGATCGGTAAATCCTTTTTTTCTTAATAAAAAAAAATAAGTAAATAAAATCACTTATTTTGAAATAATTTCACTCTTTTTTTAGAGGAATGTAAAAATTTGAAATTGACTGTAAATGATAAAATTCTTACTTCTATTATTGAAGTATGGAAATCCGATAATGTCAATCTTAATGTAAGCAGAAATTACGTATAAGATAATTTTTTTTATTATTTAAATTTTTATGATTTCTAATTTTTTGTTTAAAAATAAATTTATAGTTAAATTCTCAGGTACAAACTATCCAAATTGATCATTGTAAAAATATCAATTTAAATTATAGTAATCCAAACCATTTTTATTCTGCTGTTTGGACTACTACGTCTCAATTCTCTTTAAAAATTTTTGAAGATGGTCAAGGTAATTAAATTCTAATTATATCATTACTTGTTTTGTTTAAAAAAAATTTTTTATCCATTTTATCATTAATTATTAAATTATATATATATATATATATATTTTTACTTGATTCTTTTTTTCAAGAAAAATATACTTTTAATAATGAAAAAGGCAATTCTTCAGAAGAAGAAAAAGAAGAAAATGAAAATGGTTCTTTAAAAGATGAATTAAAACAAAACATTGTTAGATTAATTGATAATAACTTAATTACTGAAGAATTGGTTCGTGCTGAAAATTGGTTTCCTATTACTTGTAGGGAATGGGGAGAATGGAAAACTAAAGTTGATGCTAATGCAGAAAAAATAAGACAAAGAAAAGAAGCTGAAACAAAAGATAATGATGAAGCAGCTAACTAATTTATATATTTTATTTATAACTATTTATTTTTATTTAAAAATTTTATTTGTAAATAAAAATTTATAAATTTTTATAAATTATAAATTATTAAATATAAATTATATTGTAAATTATTAAATATCTGAAATTATATTATAAATTTATAATATTTTTTTTTACAAATATTATATTTAGAGTTGTTATTGAACTATATTTAGTAAATTGGATCTAAAGTAATTCAATTTCAATTTAAACTGATATTACATAAAAATATAATTCTAGCTAAAATTACAAATTATAAGGCAGAATTATAATAAATAGTTATTGATGAATAGGGAAATAAATATATCAGTTGAAGACCAATATCTTCCAATAATTGAATTATAGTCAATCATTAGGATTACTGTGGTAATCAATAGAAATTAATGCTACTAATATTGATTTCAATATTAGATGGCTCATAAAAATATCAGTCAGTAAAATTTCATTAACTGAACAATAAATATTTTTTTCTGAAATTATCTACTAGTTTGCAAATCATGTAATATATGATATGTTTGTAATATTTGTTTATCCAATTATTATACAAATTTTGTATTATATATATAAAATAAAAACAAAAATTTTTTTAACAAAATTTTAAAATTTTACAGTACTTTAGACTTTGACTTCTAACAATAAGTGTAAAAAAGAGTAAATATTTTCTTAATTTTTTATTATTACAGAACCTTTTGCTTTTAAACAAGAATATTCTATTTGGCTGAAATTTTTGTTTTTATTGATTTTTTGAAAAATAAGAGACTGTACATCTAAGGATGTAATATGTAATTGTTTTATCAAAGGTTGTAATATTGCAACCATTACAACACATATACGACATTTTTGGTTGTAATTATGACACTTATAATTCTGGCCGGAATTACCGGAATTACACCAAATTTCCTTTTTGGACATTATAGTTACACAAGACTTCAAAATAAAAATCCCGTATTTATAGTTCATTTGGAATATTTTAACCAGTGGATGAATATTATGAAGAATAGGATTTTGAATAAGGATGTTATTCTACTCAAAGTACTTAAAACTTGCTTAATGAAAATCACTTATTATCACTATAATTATTCTTTAATATATGACTAAATTAAACTTATCAATAATAATCTTTAAACTATATTTCATTAATGATAATTAATGATTAGCTTGATATGAAGTAGATATTAACATTTATAATGTCTTGAAGTTTATGCTCAAAATTATTTTGCTTAGAAAATGCTTGAAAGTAATTGTTTAATTTGAGCATTATCTTTTAATTTTTGCTACTAATCAAATTTGTTATTAATATCTTTTTAAACAAAATTACTTATTACAAAAAATTATTCTGATTCTTTTTTAGCAAGTTATTTTAAAAGTTAGTTTAGGTTACATAAAGTAGAATAACATTCCTAATTCTAAAGAAAAACAATTAAAAAGATTTGGAAGACATACATAAAGTAATACTTAAAAAGTTACAAAATGTTAAAGTATTAATAAAAGTTGGTTTGAGGAAGTATGTAACTTATAAGTATTTAAAAAGATAGTAAATTATAGTGATTTAAAATAATTTATAATAATCTCTTTAATTTATGTAGAGTAAATTTCATTTAATTTTAGGTAATAAATATACATAAATTGTTTAATGTTATAAAAAAAAATCTATTAAATAAAAATTACATATTTGTAATAAATTATATAAAAATAAATTTAATTTTTTATTATTTAATAAATAAAAATTTTAATATTTATTAAATATTACCATTTGGTAAATACAAGACTCTATTTGATTTAATTTTATGATGCCACCAACTTAAAACTTTCAAGTTAAACTGAATTGCAACTTGAATTTTTTAAGTTAGGCCAGATTGCAATTTAGAAAACTCTTAAGTTAAACTGAACCAACCCCATTAATCTGGTTCAGTCCAGTTTGGTTCAATTTGAATTTAATAATACTATTCCTATTCTATTATAATAAATTGCAACTGTAAAAATATTACACTAGCCTACAAAAAGTATTTGAATTTTTTTTCACTTATAAAATTTATATATAAATTTCATAATTTTATGCACATAAAAAAATTTTTTTGTATTTATTAATTAGCAAATAAATTTTATTATATTAAAATATAAGATATAAAATTATTATATATAAAATATTATAATTAAAAGATTAATATTTAATATAGTCACCCTTGGCCTTAATTATTACTTTAATCCAATTAGACATACTCAAAATTAGGCAATGGCATATTTCAATAGTGATTTTTTGCCATTCTTCTTGTACTGCCCAATTAACTTCTGTTTAAACTTAGGCAAAGACTTCTTTTTATGAACCTGATAATCCAAATAGTTCCACAAATTCTCAATAGGGTTGAGATCAGGGCTCTATACAATCCAGTCTAAAATTGGAATACTGTGTGTTCTTATCTACCAAACACTATAAGTTAAAATATGACAAGACACCTATCTTATTAAAAAATAGCGTTAGGGTAATTGTTAACTCATGGGATAAAATGATTAGCCAGAATATTAATGTATTCGTTAGAATCCATATCTCTTTTCATCATTACTAAAGACCCAACACTATACCAATCAAAATATTACTGATTCTCCTTCAACTTAACTGTAGATTGTATACAATTTTGATTGTATGTTTCTCTGAAACTCCTCTATACTCTTACTTGACCATCTGAGTGATTGAAAAAGAATGAATTTTGACTTATTTGACCATATCACTTGTTTTTATTTTTCTAACCAGATTTTTTTTATACCATTTTAAATAGTCAGTTTGATATTTTATGATTAAATGAGGCTTTTTTCAAGAAAAATAACTTTTAAGATCTTCACTATAAAGGTAACTTCTGACTGTATTATAATGCAAAATTGCGTCAAGACTAGTATTTAGCTTGTTTGTCACATTACCTAAAGGAAAAAACCAGCCAGTTCAAATAATATGTTTTAAAGCTTGAGTATCATATTTAGTAAGTAGTTTTGATCTTCCAGAATGTTTATTAGGTTCTGTAAAACCTGTTTCTTTGTATTTTTTATAATATTACATACAGTACTGATCGAAATACCAAACTGAATAGAAATAACTCTTTGCTTAGTACCACTAAGATATGCGCTAATAATTCATTCCTGTGAGACTTTAAAATTTTGTTTCCACATATTTAAAACTGAAAGAGGAGTAAAACATAAATATTTTGTTATCTCCTTTATTTATATGTGCGATAGGAAGAAATCACTGATCGTAACATAGAAACGTAAAATTACATGATGAAAATCTGAATACTTTTTATAGGCCAGTGTATATATCTAAATATGACAAATCATAACAGAAACAATTATCTTATTGCAAATATATTAACTAGTAATACTTAACAAAATTCTTTTTACCAAAAGTTTTAGTTTCATCACTAATTAATTTCAGTTTCTTTATTGACTAAACTATATAGTAACCATTTTAATTGTAATTTAATTATATAAATATTATAATTTTATTTTATTATAAAAAAATATATAAATAAATTTAGAAATAATGTATTCATCGCACCCTGCGTTACAATTTTATATATATTTTTATGTTTATCATTTGCCATTTTAAGGGGGGTGCGGTGTATAAACTAAAGATCGATATAAATAATTTACAAAAAAAGAAGGATGCGTTGTAACGCAGGGTACGGTAAATAAATTCACTCATAAATTTATATATATATAATAATTTTAAAGATTTTATATAAAAAATATTATATTTAATGGAAAACTCTTTTCTGTTGCATTCATGACCACTTTTTTACTAATATTTTTTTGCACAAAAATTTTATTTTTCGTTTATTTTCTTTAAATAATACACTTTACGCCTTTATAATACACTTTAGTTTCTTTATATCCTTTATTTTATTTTTCTTTTTATTTCTACTGACTTAGTTTTAGTAGCGAACTTCGATTTTCAGTTTTTTTTAACATTTATTTTACTGAAAAATCAATAATACGTATTATCAAGACTTAAGAGAAAATATTATGGATAACCTTTATTAATAAGAATAATAACAGCAGTGTTCTTTTTCTAACGCTATAGAGAGATTTAACGAAACTTTGAAAAATGAAGATTTTTATATTTTCTTGGCAACACTTATAACTATTTTAACAGATAGATGCGATATGAATACTTAATTGAACTCTTAGGTTTCTTGGCAGCCTACCTAACATATCTTAAATCTGAAATATCAGCAAAAATTAGACGATATCATTGGAAAATTTTTTCAGTGGATATACTTTACAGAAACTTCAAGTTTTCAAACGATATCATTTTGATCATTTCAATATTGATTTAATATTGATATGATATCAAAATGATATCAAAATAAAGTATTATCATTTCAATATCATAT
>JADRCO010002853.1:0-11992 GCA_021464525.1 Rhizophagus sp. LPA8_4_AMF
GTGTTCTCTTCAAAATAAAAAAAACTTTTTCAAAATTGGATTGGTAGATCGTGAGACAATCATCAAAAACCATTTTTTTCGGGGAATATCGGATACCAAACACCTCCGCCGAAAAAATAGTTTTTGGCAATTATTTCATGATCTGCCAGTCCAATCTTGGAGATCATTTTTTTATTTTGAAGAGTACATCAAGAGCTACAAGTTAGCTTAAGAGTTTATTGAAATCTAATCACTGGATCACGAGATAATGCATTTAATCGCTTTTTTAAATTTGCACCGATTTTATATATGAACTTTTTGCAGTTGACTCACGGATCACGAATTAAATGAGATTAAAGCAATGGAATTTTATGAAAAAGCTCTAATAAAGTATATTTTTATATTTTAAATCTTATATATAGTTTAATACAAAATGTGACTAATTCTTGGACCAATAGATAACAACTATAACAACTTAGTATACAATCATGATTTAATTTGAATCCAATTTTTCTACGGCCCATTTTTATTACATTCTTCACATACATAATGAACTCTAATACATTTAGCTTATAAGATTAAAATACAACTTGGAAATGATGAATATCGCATTTGAATAGCATGTATCAGTAGTTCAGTACGGTATAAGTAATCGTTATTTCACGGGGAACTGTGAATATCAATGATATTCAAGTGACTCCGTGAAATAACTGGTTTATATCACGGGGAACTGTGAATATCAATGATATTCAAGTGATTCCGTGAAATAAAATGCGCTTATGATTATGGCCCTTTATATGCGTACTGGTTTTATCACGGTATGTCGGTATCCGTACCAAAAGCACTTATTTTGACTAATAATGCTAGACTTTTTATTCCAATATTGATAGACTTTTTACCCATCTTTTAAATAAACATCACCCGTGAGAATATCAAGAAAAAAAATCCCGAATTTTAACTAGGAACCGTGGTATAAATAAATATTATCAAACGTCAAAATTTCTTCTCGCAATTCTTGTCAGAATTAAACAATTTGAAAAATTCAGATTGGGTCAAATGTAAATCATCAGTAGTGATTATAATACGTTAAATATAAATTCCAGTTCATTAAAAAAAATATAACTTCAGTTTGCTAATCCATAACCGCTAAAACGGGGAAAGTGATGTAATCGTATAGAATTTAGTTATTGTTTCCGGAATAAAAAAAAATTCGTCCCCATCAAGAATTTTTATATCAGGATAACCTCCAGAACCTTTTTTGAGCATCCGGATTCAATCCGTACTGTAAATTAGTATAATTTAATTTTAATAATCTCCAGTATGTACATTAGCATCATACCATTTCTACCAAAATTATGGTTAATTTGGCAGAAATGATTAGCTTAGAATTTAAGAAGACTTAACGGAACTGTCGGAACATCCGAATAACCCGTCTTCAATATCCGCCGGATAACCGTTAACTCAAAAAAATCTATATCCGGATATCTGATTAATACCGGATATCCGCTGATAGGACATATCAAATGGCGAACTTATATCCTTAAAAATTGGCCAATAATATTAGGTCAGCTGATATTTCACGAGTACCAATTTCTTGTTTTCTTATTTATATACAAGAGTTAAGAGAATTCAACGATATAATTTATTTTTTTTTTTTAAAAAAAGTCTTTCCCAATTTCCATCAATAAATAGATCAATATATAAAGGAATTTTTTTCTTAAAGTGATCCACGATATCACTAAAAATAAATTATATATAATTAACAAATGATGCACAAAGTTATGATCTCATGATTAACAAAAATATTCTATGCATCTATTGCATACTGTATTCTATTTTTTCAAATATAAGATTTTAATGGAATTCTTTTACACACAAGATTTCTGTTAATTTCGTTAATCACTTAATCCTTGTTTGATACTTGACAATGCGGAGGTAATTCTAACCATGTTAATCTTCACGAACCATATTATTAGAGAGAAGACTTTAACATTTGAGAATGACATACATATTACCTTCATGGATTAAATTAACCCTTTGTTGATCAAAAGATTTTCTTTTATATCATTAAAATCAGGTTTATTCCGTATTAAGCATATTTAAATCATTTGGATAACTAAAAATAATTAAATAAAAAAAAATCAATCCCCTTAAAATCGTATGTATGTTACGTATACAAACTCCGCATGTATTATTATAAATTGTAAAAAATTGGTCACACAAATAAGGAGGATTTACAAAAAAAAAAATGTATAAATAGCCCTATGAAATTTTTAAAAATAAATATATTATTAAAAAAGTATTGTTGGTATTATTGATATTATTCAATTTCTTTTATGAAATTATATGATTATTATTATTTTTTTTTAGCGAAGAATTTCTAATATTTTGTTTTATCTTTATAAATTTAGTAAAGAAACAACTAAAAAAAAAAAATAAATTAGAAATTAAAAAAAAAAAACAAAAAAAAAAATCCGAATTTAGAATTTCATTAATTTAACGAATATTATATACATTACACGTGATTCAAGTACTTTAATTTTCTTTAAAAGACTTTTGATTACACAAAGAGCGCTTTATAAGATATAAAAGATGTCTGTCATAAGCGGAGGCTCAGATAATGATCGTCTTCCTCTTGGTAGTAGTCCATCGTCAGTGGTATCATATCCGATAAATCAGGATTATACAGGAGCTCAATCAATCATGTCTTCTGCAGTTACAGCTGCAAATTCTATATTGCCACCTGAACAAGCGAACATTAATTTTAAACCTACTACTACAGCAGTAACGAAAATATCTAAATTAAAATTACATGTTTTATTGGATTCAACAATTTATACAGCTGGTGGTATTTTAACTGGAAGATTGGCATTAGCAAGTTCTACTGCACGCTCAATAAAACTTGGTGAAATTTCCGTAGAATTAACCGCTTTTGAAGAATTATCCGTTAAAGAATATACTGCTTCACAATCTTTTTTGTCTTCTAGATTAGTTTTTCAAAGTGAAAATTTACCACCTTCTAATGCTGTACATGGTCCAAAAGATAATGGTTATTGGACGGCTAAAAAAGGGAAAACAACTTTTCCTTTTGCTTTTAAAATACCTGTTGATGCACCAAGTTCTGTTACATATGGAAGTTTGGCATCTCTAAAATATGTTGTAACTGGGTAAGCAATTTATCGTAATGTTTTATTTTAGTTTTAATTTAATCGTCTATTTTTAAAAAATTAAAATAAATTGAATTAATTAATTACAACAGGGTTGTTCAATTCTTTTACAATAATAAACAAGATACACTTTTTAAATCAAAAGAAGCTTTGGTCGTTGAAGCTTGGGATGGTCAAAACCCAATTTACAAACAACCCGTAAATGAGATTAATATGAAACAGTTATGGATGGGTGGATCAGGTGCTGTTACCTTAGAAGGAACATTATCAGAAACATTATTTCAAAGTGGTGGAAATGTTAGTGTTCAAGTGAGAGTGAAAAATGAAACCAAGAGAAGGGTAATGTATAATTTTCCGTTTTCTTAATTTTAATATTTGTAAAATTTTGTTTAACTAAATTTTTAATTAATTTTAGGTTCAAGGAATAAAAGTAGCCATTACACACAAACTTTTAATTTTAGCTAATAAACATAAGAAAGAAATTGATGATGTTAAAGTCGTTGGAGATACAATTACCGAAGAATGGTTTAAAAATAAAGACTTTTTATTTGATTGTGGAGAGGATCGTTCAACTACTATTCATATGAATGTTCCCGTAAGTGAAATAAGTAATGTTTTTTAAATCGTTTAAAAAAAAAATTATAATTAATAATGTTTAATTTTCTTTATTATTTTTACTCAGAGAAATGCAAGAACGATAAGAAATACTGCACTGTTTGAAGTTGTGTGTTTTATTGTCGTATCATTATATTTGGGACCATTCACGTACGTAATTATACAAAATTCACATGTAATTGTGAAAAAAAAAAAATTATTAAATTTACTTATTTATATTTTATAGGAAGGATCTCACTATTCATCTTCCAGTTTTTATTGCACATTCCGCTTCTTTACAACCGGCTCCTGTAGCTGATGCAGATTTGAACGTATTTCCAAATCATTATAATATGATGGATGAAAATGCAGAATTCTTTGTTGAAGATACGAGAAAAGATGATGATGATGTTTTAGGTTTAATTTCAACACCAGTAAATATTCCAAAAAGGGGTGGTAGAGTACTTCCTTGGTCAAATGAAGAAGATGATAGTCGTGGTCATTATTCTCCCGCAAAAGGTTCGGCTGGATCATATATATTTGGTTCTGCAAGTCCAAAGAAAATTGGATCTTTTGCATCATCTTTGCTTGGAAGGCCCAAACAAATGTCACCACCGAATCCATCAAAACTTATCGCTAAATCACCCCCATTAGCTCCTGCATCACCTTATGCATATATTCCAGCTATCGAACGTGTGAGATACCTTTCTTTTTCAACACAAGAACAAGGTGCTATACAAAAACGTCCTTTTGCTGCAACTTCAAGATTGGGAGGTTCTGGACAACAAAATGGATCCCAACAAGTATCACCACCTACTTCGGAATATGAATTTATCAATGTACCATCCGAACCATCAAAAAATATTCAAACATGGCTTGATAAACAACAGAACGATAATCAATCTGAAGGATCAAGTCCAGCTTTATCAGAAGGTAGTGAACCTAATGGAAAATCTCCTTGGGCACATATTAATCAAACACAGGAAATTGCAAATAGCCAAGATCCAACACAACATTTTGATTTCTCATCAGAATCATTTAAAAGAACTGATAATATAGCGTCTTCACCTCCTGGTCCTTCGGGGTTAACATTATTAATGAAACAAAAAGCACAAATGCCTAGAATTCAAGATAATACGTTTGAAGAAATAGTATCTACAACAAGCAACGATACGTATGATGCATACGAAAATGTACCTAAAGGTCGTCCTTTACCAACACCAACACCAACTCCAACTCCAAAACCTAAAGAACCTGATGTTAATAATGAGAAAAAATCAGACTTTGTTCAAGGTCCTGGGCTTGAACAAGAAAACCCTAATAAATCTAGTAATACTAATGATGCTGTTAATGGTGGGGGAAATTTATCATCATTATTTAAATGGGGTACTTCTTGGATTGGATACGGAAATGGTGGATCTAATAATCAATCTCAAGATTCTTTTGCTTCAAATGAGAAAACTTTATTACAAAATATCGAAGAGAATACATCCAATGAAAATCAAAAGAATAGACCACGTAGGCAACTTCCACCACCACCAACAACAACTACAACAATTACAACAACAACAACAGCGACAAATAACATTACAGATAATGTATCAGTTATTACTACGCAAGATGAAAACCAAGTTCCTAAAACAAGACTTCGTCGTAGCCTTCCTGCACCTCCAAGTTCTGTTCTAAAGAAGCCAATAACACCTAATAATCCAATAATAGAGGAAGAGGAAAATACATCTAATTATATTTCAAATTCACCACCTCGTAATGATATCACCAAACCATTAAATGTTGAACAAATAAACAAAGTTACTCCCATAACAACAGAACAGAAATCACCTTTGAAAGTTACATCACCTGAACAATCAAGTCCGCCGAAACGTTCATATCTTGCTGGTATACCAATAACTAAGGCATCGATTTTCGCTGCTTTAGGACAAAAACCTTTGGGAATGTCATCAACACCACCTCCTGCCCCGGTAGTATCTCCAAAGAAAACTTCACCGGTAGTTTTAAGTACTAGCCCACCAAAACAAAAAGAATTTAACGTTAAACGTAAACCAGTTGAACTTAATTCTCTTCTAAAAAATAATCCTGAAATCGAAATGATTAAGAATGAGTTAAAAATATCCGAGAATTCAAATGAAATTGAAAATAATAATGAAAATATTCAATTACCAACTACTAATAAAGTAACTTCCCCTACTAAATATAAACTTGCTATTCCACCACCTGTACCACAAAAATCTATTTCAAAATCTACTAAGGCTACATCAGTTATATCCCCTATCCCTATTGAAACAATTTCCCCTATCCCTATTGATAATAAAAATAATAAACCGATTTCCTCTATCCCTATTGATAATAAAAATAATGAAACAATTTCCCCTATCCCTATTGATAATAAGAATAATGAAGCAAATTCCTCTATACCTATTGATAATAAGGATAATGAAGCAAATTCCTCTATCCCTATTGATAATAAGGATAATGAAACAAATTTATCACTTCCTATTGATAATAAGGATAATGAAGCAAATTTATCACTTCCTAGTTCTCCAATTGATCCTACAAAAGTATTAGCGGCCCCGACAACTTATGTAAATACTACAATTGCTAAACCAATTGTAGCATTAAATGAAAAGGACAATTTAGAAGAAAGACTTTTAATCAATAATAATAATAAGAAGAAAAGAGATAATGAAAACACGAAAGATGAAGGTAAATTAACAGCAAAGATTACAGAACCGCCAAAATCTGTATTATCACCTAGATTACAAGATTATATTAATAATTATAATAAAGCTACTATGGGAGTAGATAAAAATTAACATAAAAAAAAAAAATCACATCTGGGGGAAATAGAGAAATTATTACGGACTCTTTTAAAAAAATATTTTATTAGTTTATTATTAATGTATTGTTTTTTTTTTGTATTATAATTTTACTATTAATAAAAAAAAAGTAATAATATTTTTTCACTGTAATTAATATACTTTAAAAACTTATTATTAACTGTTAAAACAATTACGGTAATCTTAAATTTCATATATACTTTAAAATATACAGCACATACTTTACATTTTAAATATATATTTCGTCACTAACACGTGATGAATAAGGTGATCCCGCAGAAGAGTGACATTTTTTGGTGGGATTCCCTAATCGTCACACATTAATCGTCATCCTTCCCCCCCTGCAATATTATAATATACACCAATAAAAACAATACGTGTATATCACGTGACAATTGTGATTGACAATTTAATTTTATTATTTTACTTATTTACTTTAATAGCACTATAAAGAAAATTTTTTGTGAAACTATACATTTTACAATATTATAATAACAAGTTATACTTTACAATTTCTATCAAATTAATCCTAAAATATTATGAACACTAGCTGACAACACCCGGTCCTATGGGCTAGTATTAAGTATATATTATATTATTGTAAATATATTAGTGCGCTTTTAATTATCGAAAATCTGGATAGATTTGGCTGAGTCAGTTTAGAGAGGCTGGAAAGATCGGAAAAACCTTTAAGGTATTCCACTTTTATAAGTTTATCCTATCAATTGCCGTATTTAGTATAAACATTTCGATGATAATTATCTAATTTTGTTGACAAGTTTGTAAGCACATCGATGGGAAAAAAGAGATTTCCTGGCAAGTTTTCTAGATAGTTTTAATATTCGTAGATAAAGAAGCCAATTTTCTTTTTATGTTGTAATTTTTGTATGTATCGTTTGTTTAATAAAATTGAGACGCAATCTTAAAAAAAAAAAGAGATTTCAGATCATAATGTTACACAAAAACTTCAATAGTTGTACAAGTTTATTCCGCCTGAAAATCTCTAATTTAAGCATCCCCCTCTCCTCTTTACTTTTTTATGCGAATAATATTCGAAAAGTACCCCTGATTTTTTTTTAAAGAAAGAAAAAGTTTCAAGGAACAATGAGAATAACTATTAACCCAACCAAATATGTAAGAGATATGTCTTGTATTACATTATTACCATTTGTTTTAGAGGAATATTTTTTTTTTCATAGTTGGCGTGAATCTCAAAATAATTAATGATTGGCTTATTTTGTACCTAATTATGGAATATTTCTCCGTTTAATTCCTTAGGTTAATAAACTTTATAAAAGGATACTCTATCTTTTTAGTTTTAATCATGGCAATTTTTTTTTTTTTTACTTTTTTTAATCCGATAAAAAAAATGAAGCCGTGTTTATTATACGTAGTTTTTGTTATATTATATATCCTATTAACGACGTTGCCGATCAATACGAATGCTCTTACGGGTGATTTGGTTGAACCTATTGATAAACCTTTTGTAGAAAATTATGAAAACAAAGAGTTAAATTTCAATACCGTTGGAGATTGGGGTTATGAAGGGACTGAACCAGGTCAAACAGTTTCAAATCAATATAAAGTAGCTAATGCTATGGAAACATGGTCTCAATATTATCATGATGATTTTGTTTTAAATACCGGTGGTAAATAGATTATTGTTTTTTAAATTTAAATTTATGGATTATATGATTTAAAATATTTTTTATTTGTATATATACATTTAGATAATTTTTATATTAGTTATGTTGGAGATCACGAAGGAGTTACAAGTGTAGATGATCCAAAATGGAATAGAATATGGAAAGGTGTATATAAAGGAAGATTAGCTGAGATTCCTTGGTATACTGTAGCAGGAAATCATGATTGGTAAGTAATTGAATTAATTTTTTTTTTTTTTTTTTTTTTTAGGGTTTAAATTACAAATATAAATGCGTTTAGGTATAATAATGTTACGGCTCAAGTTGATTATAGTTTAAATTATGATTCTCGTTTCTTTTTATCATCAACATATTATGTTCGTGAATCATACTTTGGTCCAGATAAAACAAAAATTGCATGGATCCATATTGACACAAATATTTTCTATTATAATTCGACAGATCTTGAAGAAACAGAAAAATTACCTTTGAAACAACAATTGAAACAATTTGGGTGGGATAGTTTACAAGCAAAGGAAGATAAATTAAAATGGATAGAAGATAGATTAATTGAACAACAAAATTCAAAATGGATATTCGTTGTTGGTAAATAAATATATAATTGAATAATTTCTTTTAATGTAATAATAATATTTAAAAAAAAAATTTATTTTTAAGGGCATCATCCTCTTGTTGGTTTGTGTGCAATGCAATATTATATGGTAAAGTTGAGACCACTATTCGAAAAATATCGTGTAGCGGCTTATTTCTCAGGACATGCACATACTTTACAAATAGAATTGGCAAAACTTGGACAACCTGTTACATACTTCTTGTCAGGAGCTGGTAGTAGAATGGAAGAAAGGTGTCCTGGACAAGATTGGGGTGTACCAGATGAAGTATTGGGGTTCTTACATACTACTATAAATGATACTGTAATGACCTATGAATATATTGATTCCACAACTCTTGAACCTAAAGTAGTTTATAAAGGACATATTTATCCTAGATATTGATTAATTTATTCTAGAGCCAATATAGAAATATTTATTATATCCTATTTAATCATAAATAAATTATTTTTAACACAAAATTATGAAAGTTATGTCTTCGGGGTTTAATTACTCAAATAATTTTTAATAAAGTAATGATCATCATTTTTAAATTATGGCTTAAAATCACTGCGCTTAATGGCATTCACGTTTTAAAGGATGAAATTCCTAATAACATTTTGTGTGACGTGTGTTGCAAATCTTAGGTCTATTTGTCACACTTACTGTATACATAACAAATAATATAAGCCAATTGGCATGCGATGGTTAATGCAGTGAAAATTTTTGATCATGAGAAAACATAGTAGTTTCTTATTTAGGAAGCAATGAGAATATAGAAGTAAAAGATAAGAAGTTTGTTTAACGTTAAGTCTATAAATATCTGAATTACGTAACCACGGATCGTCTGTTACGGAAAAGGTTATCCGTCATGCAATAATGACACATTTTTTATCATGAAAATTAGTTAATCATAATAAATTTGAATGATTAATGTTTTTAATATTAAATATTGTGTGTAAAACTGATATATAATTTAAATAATAAACTTTATTTAATTCTTTTTCATAAGTATCAGCTGTCCCATATCATGGAACTTTCTTCCGTAAACAAAAAGTCATTCCGTATTCGTGTAACTGTTATGATGTTAGTTTTTTTCGTAACTAGCCGATGTAATTAGTTATAAAACAAATAAAAATGTAATAAAAATGTTCATGGTACGAATCGCAAGATCATTGGACTATTTTTATTTTCGAAAAATATGCAAAACCATTGTTCTTAATTTAGTTAGTACGACAAATTTATCTTCGCCTAATGAATAAATACAAAGGATAAAACATAATAAAATGAGTATTTTTCTGGTTTTACTTTTTTCCAAAAAGCAACCTGGGTATTTATTTCTATTATTGTAAATAATTTGAAAGCGAAAATAATGTTGAAAAGTTTTTCGACATATTTCATATTCACATTATTTCAAAAGATAAATTGTCAAGGAGTAGTACCTTCACAGAGATATTTACACACTGTCACATTAATTGATAACAATTTATATATTATAGGAGGTCAATATTTAACTGATACTTCTATTGGAAAAGAATTCATTTGTCTTGATGTATCTAACCCATTTAATACTTGGGAATTATCGTGGAAAAACTTAACAGATATTAATATAGTTCCACCACATATAGGTGCTGCATCCGCTCAAAGCGTTGCAAATTTGTTCTTATATGGAGGAATTTCTACTAATAATGATGAAAAAGATTTAATTTATATATTTGATACGCGAGGTAATTCATGGATCACTTTAAACGCAATTGAAGAAACAAATAAAGCATTCTTAACTTCTATTGACAATGATGGAAAAATGTATTTATTTGGTGGTAAAAACAAGCTAAATGATGAAATATTAAATGATATGCTCATATTTGATACCATAACTTTAACTTTCACAAGCGGAAGCTTAGTTAACGCACCTTCTATGAGAACTGATTATGGTGCTGTTATGTTACCAAATAAAAACATTATTTATTTAGGTAATTAATGATTTTGGTTAAAAGTAACTTTAAAAATTATTTTATATATTTATATATTCAACAAAACAGGTGGCTCTATTATTAATAATGAACCTTTAACGTTAAATGAGGTAAGATTGCGTTATTTTTTGTTTATCATGCAAGTTTGTGTAACATTACAATTAACCAAAATAATTCTTATTAATAGGTATATTTATATGATACAATCCAAGATCATTGGAGTGTAGAAGTAAGTTTATGAAGTCTTTTTATATTCAGAATTTTTTTAAAAAAATGAGATTCTCAAAGAATAAGTTTATGATGCAATAAATTATTAATTTACAGACAACTTCAGGATACGTACCTTCTCAAAGATTTGGTTTTTCTGCTGTACTTTGTGAGCATTTTTGTATATAATATTACTAAAGCATTATTAGTCAATATTAACATCATTACTTATTTAAAGCGCTAGATGGTAAAAAAATAATTATTTTTGGAGGAAAGGGGACGACAAATCTTACAGCACTTTATGAGTTAGATGTAATAAATTTTAATTGGTATATTCCGGACAAATTCAAGATCCAAGGTATTGGCATAAAGCGAATGTTATTGGAAAATACATGGTTATATCATTTGGTAAATATGAATATACGATGAAATTTTTTTTTTTTTGGATCTTTACTAACAAAAATATTTTTAAATTATTAATAGGATGCTGTTATGATCAATCAATTGAAAGTGATATTTTATTACTTGATATTAGTAATGATCAAGAATATGTATGGACAACAAATTTTGAGCCACATTTACCCTCTTCATTACCGACACAAGTACCGACACAAGCAGAATTATCATTACGACCCGGTCCCTCGTTGTCAGTAGTAAATCCTATTATGGGAACATCAATTACTTTTTTTCTATTAACGATTATATGTATTTACATATGTAAATGGACTAAATTGATCAGAAATATGTAGTGCTCCGCAAAATTCGGGTCCAACCCGGATAACTCAACCCGAGTGAATTTTAAATCGGGTCGGTATTAACAATTTTAATAACCCGTGACCCGCATGACCCGACCCGTCGGGTCGGGTCATTCATTTCCTTGACTCGGGTTTTGACCCGAATTAGACCCGGATGATCATTAAAATCACTGATCACATATTGATTACGTGTTAATATTGAACTTAC
>JADRCO010002854.1:0-11991 GCA_021464525.1 Rhizophagus sp. LPA8_4_AMF
AATCTTTTAGATTACTTTTAAAATTTTAAGATTTTTCATGTAAAAAAAATTTAAACGAAATCACAAAATTGAAATCATGTGATCAGGTGATTTTCACCTGGGGTGAGCGTTAAAATATTCCATAATAATAATATATATTTAAAAGTGGATAATTTTGTCTATTTTGTTAACTTATAATAATAGGGTTAAAAGAGGATCCTGAATAATACTAATACAACCCACATTTAAGTTTGCTTAAAGTTTATATTAAAATTTTTCAAAAATTATGTATTATAGGGGTGTTTTCAAAATTTCGTTATTCTACATACGCCTATTTTTAACACAACCAGTGATTTGATTTTAATGATCTTTATATCATTAGATTCATCTCAATGAGAGGATTCTAATGATAGTAAAATCGTATTTTTAGCTTCAATATTGATAAAGTTATATCATAAAATGTATTTTTACTTCAGTATTTAAAGTTTATTTGTAAGTTGTATTAGTATTATTCAAGTCCTGTTAAAAGATCATCCAAATTTTACAAATTTATTTGACTTATTTGTTAGTTTGCAGATTTGCAAGTTATTTGCGGTACTATAAATTATTTGCAAATTTGTGGATTATTAAATATAATTGATTTCTAAAATCTGCAATATTGCAGATTTCAGAAATCAATTGAGGACCTATCCTTACTTATAATATGTGATTTTAGCTGAAATTAATAATAATATTATGGAATTTATGCATCTTTATACATTAATATTATATAAAGTAAAATTAGGCTTATACATATTAGAAAGATTGCTATAAAGTCAGAATTATAGAATTAATATAGATAAAATTTTAGTAAAATTATTTAAAATATAAAATTGCTATAAATCGCCAAAAATGATTTTGCTTATGTCACATGAAACAGGGCGGACATCCTCGTATTATCACCGTATTGCCGATCATTTGTCGATCATTTATTTAATCTTATCACATGAAAAAAATACCGTTTATAAGTAATTTTTTTTAGGAATAACTTAGTTTAACTTCGGAATTTGATTATTTAAATAAGAACATTAATAACACTTTTAATACTGGCGATTTTTATTTATTAAATTTCGTGGCATTAATTTATTAAGCCTCGTGACGTTTATTTGTGTAAATTCTCAATTAATAAAAAACCTGTATTATGGACCCAATCGTTGTATTATTTTTGCTGTATATCATATATAATAAAAAGAACATTTGTGCAAAATTTCAAGGTTCGCCCATGCATATTCACTTTCGCCCATCAACTTTTGTCTGGTGATTCCGTATTATCACATTTAAATAATATATTATAACAAATATATTAAATTGTATTATTAAAAGTATATAACAATATTATGTTAAAATAGGATTTTTATAATAATTTTCATAATATTTTTACTAATATTTTAGTAAGTTATTTAAAAAAATTCATGACTTTTTAATAAATTGTTATATTTGATCAACAAATGATCGGCAAGGTGATATAAAGTATGTCCGCCCTGTTGTCACATGATTTTAATAATTTCAGCTCAATTTTATAATTCTGCCCAGAATTTTCTTTTTTGTACAATAGAGTACCATTATACAATCCAAAAAAAGAAATTTTGCTTCTCATTGAAAATGAAGAAATGTATTATACAATAATCCAAAAAAGCAATTTTTATATCTATCACTCAATTCCGGCCAAAATTAAAATCACATGACACTAGTAATGATCGCTATCAGCGATAAATAATAAACTTTTTTAAAATATTATAATTAATTTGAAATGTTATAATTAATATGAGATGTTATAATTAATTTGGAATATCATAATTAATTTGAGATGCTATAATTAATTTAAGATGTATAAAAAAAGCAATTTATCAATCCTAATTAATTTGGCTATTTTGACAGCCATAATCTTAAATAATTTCGAATTTAGATGACATCTATACATATGGCATTGTTCAACATATTATACGTTTATCCAAAACTTCCTGATGCATTTATCTTATTTTTATATGAAATTACATGATATTAAGTAATATTATACACATTTCCAAAAAAGAAATTTTTTTGCCAATCATGTATGCCATTCATTTTAATTTTGGCTGGTCATAAAAAAAATTTGGCCTGTATTATAAATGGAATTGAAATGGAATTTAGGATTTAGGATGGTGAGATGGGATAGGGTGGCAAGTATAATACAAATGGGGTCCAATTGGAATGACAGATCACAGATGGTTTATAGATTAATTATTTTGATATAGTTTAGTTTTTATATATTAGATTACTTATTTCATGTATTGATAAATCTATAAATGTAGATAAATGTACTGCAAAATAAAAAAAAATGTATTTAAATTTGCTATTAGAACCTATACCAGATAGTTCTTCATATCAATAGCAAATGTTTCTTATTTTGTATTAGTATTTTTCAGAAATTTTATAATAAATTTTTTAGTAAATAAAATACTTATTAATATACATCTTGAATAATAAATAAAGTTTAAAAAAGATTTTGATTATGGCTTATTTTTTTTCATTATTATAGCTTTCTGATTAATTGCGATTAGTATTTATAAATATTCTTTAATATTTTGTTGTCATTCTATTATATGAAAGGTCATTGATATTTGTCAATTTGTTAGATTATTTAAATATCTAGTTATTCTAGTATCTCTTTGAATCAAATATTCTGGCCTAAATCTTACTTTTACACTTCTTTTAATCAATACTTTAAAAATGTTTATTAATTCCAATCTGCATAAATCAATATAAATTTATTCTTTTAAAGTACTGTACATAAAGTTCAAATAAAGCTTAAAATAAGCCCAAAAATAAACTAAACTAATATGTTAAAATAATATACAAGAAAAATTATGTATATGTATAATGATAATGAAATTAAGGAGAAAAAGAAACCCTTCATGACATGTTAAACTTCAGTCCTATAATAGGAAATAAATTAATTAATTTAAAAATATTAATAATAATATTTATTAATGCTATATAAAAAGTCTTAATAATCACCATTCTAATCTACTTTTTGGTTTATTAACAGTTTCAGTGGGTTCAGTCGTTACTGGATCCGCAAAAGGGTCTGCAAAAGGGTCCGTATATGTTGAATTACTATCATAATTATCGGATGTATTTGAATTTGTTCTAAAGTCAAAAATACGAAATATGAATAAAATGTACAAATGTTGTGTTCAGACAAACATAATAGAAATTATTTCTAATTACTTTGAAGAAAAGGCATCAAAATCAATTAGATCTCCAAAATCTTTATGAATCTATATTGGAGGAAAATATTTTATTAAATAAACTTATATTCACAACTAAATTAATGATAGTATATTTTTCCTTAATTAAATTTAAATACCTTTGCAGCCTCTTCAGCTTGATTTTTCTTTTTATTCAAACCAAGCCCAGATATATCATCATCGATTTCTTTTTGTTTTTGTAATTTAATGTTTTTAATACCAGAAGTAACATTATTTACTTCATTATCTTTAATATTAAATTCTGAATATAATGCTAAAGCATCTGTTACTTGATCATTTGATTGTAAAAGTGGTCCTACAACCAAAAAAATTAAATTGTTAAAATACATTATATTTACAATTCTATATAAGTATAAATGTTACCAATTCGACTTTTATCTGTTACTGCTGTAGGAATCATTTTCATTAATATTTCAGATGATGATTTGCATTTACGGACTAATTCCTAAAAGATGATAACATTGTAATTTATATATTAATTTAATAAAAAAAATGAAGGAATGTTATTATAATCAACTTACTTGTAACTCTGTATCTTTCGTTAAATCAGAACCAGGACTTAATAAAGTAAGCGCGTTAACAAGATTTGTAGCATTTTGTGTTGCCAACCCTATAGTTTCGTTAATCTAAAAAAAAATTTATTATTAAAAAATTAATTATACGTAACATACATAAATAGGTATAAAATAAAATAATATTCACTTTTTCTGAAGAATAAGTCACAGGTCGCGTTTCAGATTGTTGTCCCTTTTTAGATCGTACACCAGATGTTCCACTTTTACTTTTTTCTTTGTCTTTTTCTTTATTATTAAAACTGGAAGAAGATGAATTTGACGAAGCTGTTGATTTTGATCCTGACCCTTTTGTACTAGCTGCAAGCCCAACATTACTAATGCTAGTTCTATGAGTTGTTCCGTTATGTAAGCTTGCTAATGTTTCATATCCTGGTTTATTCTTGAATTCTGTTGACCATTCTGCAAACAACAATAATAATCTTTTATGGACTCTAGGATCAGTATACTATATAAATATAAAAGTATATTATAACAATATGTAATAAATTAATTCATTTGAGAATAAGGAAATATAGAAATAAAGTACCGGAGATATTGCCATATTTCTAAGCCTTTCAGTAAATTTATAAGTAGCAATTTGAGCTAAATTAAAAATAAAATTTTAGTTATTAAATTTAATAGTAATATTTGATGAACGAATTTTCTTTAAAAAAAATCATGTAACGAACCAACGAATTTATCACCACAATTTTCCGTTAAGGATTTTAAAATCTATAAAAGAATTCATATTAACATAAAAATTTTAAATATATTAATTAAATATACTCTTACCGTTATTGCTCGAATTTGTGAATGAATATTTCCATATTTCAAAGCATGTTTTAATGCTTTACTAGCTTCTTTTGGTCTAAATCATTCATTGAGTTAAATAAAAAGCTCTATAAATATCAAAAAATAGAGTAAATGATCAATCGTACCCTGTTGCCTGTATATTAATAACTTCACATAATTCAAATATATCAGCAAAATCGTCTTCCTTATATTTTTCCGATGTCATGCGTTCTACAGTAAACAAGATAATTTAAATTGGATTGACTAAATTTAAATATTAACTATACATTAAAATCTTACCAATCCATTCTGTCACTGCTGTTCTTGTAGCTGTTTTAAATACTCCCATTATTCGATAATTTGAATCCTTAGACCAAATTTAAATAATGAAGTTGAGAAAAAAAAATTTACAAACAAGTTATGCTCAAATTTATTAGTTTTTCATAATGAAGTTTACGATATAATATAATATTAATTAGTAGTTTACAAATTAATAAATGAAATACAACTTACAAAATATAAATCAAATTTTTCAAAAATGAAAATTTATGTTTCTAACAGCATATATACATATATAAAGTTGAATAATGGAAGTATTTTTTTAAAAAAAAGAGAATGAGCAGAGATGACAGATAAAATAATAGAAAAAAGCTGGACAGTTTTTCGATCATAAAAAGTCGGTTTCTTTGCTATAAAAATAACGGTATTTAAGGGTAGGTTTCTGATCACGCGTTGATCACTTAGGAAATTAATCACGTGATAACTGATATAATAAAAAATTTAACTGAAAATTACTGAAAATTACACTATAATTTTCAGTAAGTAGAAATAGAAGAATATCATTTATGATATTATAATGATATCATAATTAATCATTAGCTAAAATGAAATACAGCCAACCCCCCTTTATAGACATCTCCTATATAAGAACTCCTCTTCTTAAGACACACATTTTTTGGTCCCAATTTTTTTATATATAAAACACCCCTTCTATAATGTCTTAATTAGTTATAAGTACAATCACACCAATCATCAGCGTTTAATTAATTCTTTTGAGGAATTAAGTTCATATTTTTTTAAAAGTGCAATAAATTCTGCTGCCAATTTTGAAATTTGGCTTAATTTGGTAAGAACTGAACAGATGGCTAATTACAAGGAAGATCCAACTATATGCAAAGAAGAAAAGAAATTTATGAAAAAAGCTAAGTTTGATATTGTTAAAGCATATTTTGATGGAGTCGATGAAAATTTAAAGGATTTTATTGCTAATGATGATGATGAATAATGATTATGTAGAAAAATTATTTATAAAATTTTATAAAATTTGTATTATAATTATAAATAGCCCAAAAATTTCTTTTTTTAATTTCAGTTAGAAGCCGAAATCTGAATGCCAAAATTGTTTTTTTAGTTTCTGAAATTAATTTATTTAATAGCCAAAATTTTGTTTAAGTTTTTTTGAATTCTTTAACTTAAAATACGTTAAATTATTTAATTATTTTATAATTATTTGTATAACAAATATTAAAAAAATATCATAATGCTAAAATTGCTTGCCAAAATTAATTTTATGAAAAATCAATTTAAGGGTCATCTATAATTATAATGCTAAAATGCACTAAAAAAATAAAAAATTTGCTAAATTTATTTCATTATATAAAATATTGGTTTATCAAAAAGAAAATTACTTTTTGTATATTTTTATTGAAAATAATAAATCATATATCAGTTTTCGCAATAAACTTCATATATTATATAAAATCTGGTATTTGTTTGCTATCAATAATTACATTGATACCCAAATTCCACAACGAGAATATTAGTACTAACGCAACTCAAAAAAAAATTATGATAACTATAGTTATACAAGGCCTTATCCAAGATAGCCAAAATAAAGAAGGACATTTACAGTAAACTGTAACTACAAAGCGCTTCCAATTCTCTATTTTTACTAGTTGTACAACGCCATTAGGATGACTATTATCATAATTTTGGCAAACAAAAGAAATTTTTTATGTATTTATAAAAATGTTATTGCTTCAAAATTGTGCTATCCCTATAGATTATCTGATAAAAAAATTATCCTGTAATCATCCTATAATTGTTCTGTATAATCACTTCGTAATCAGAATTCTGAAAACTAAGATAAAAATCATGATATATATAAGAGTATTGATCAGTATAATTATATGTATCTTTTAATAAAATAATAAAAATTAACACCAATTAAAATTCTAATCAGCATTTTGAATTTTTCAGCCTGTTTTAGCATGTTTATTTATACCAAAAAAAATTTGATCTGATGATAATGTAATAATATATATGAATGAAAAAAACTTATTTTAACAGTTAATTATTTGAATTTTAAAAAAATTATGTTGTCTCCTTCTAGAAATAAAAGATGTGCAACTTATTTTAGTTACCAAATTCATCATCACTATCAGAGAGATTAATCAGTAATTGTTAGTAAATAGCAATAATATATGTAAATAAATTTGTAATAAATTTTAAATATTTATTCGATTGTTAAGTACAAAATTCGGTTGATAAAACTCTTGCTTGTATTGTAAATAGGATGGTTCTTAAGCAAGAGCGTAATAGTAAATTCATACCAAGAAAATAGTATGAACAATTATGGAAAGATTATTAAATTTTCAATGAGATTTGTGATAATTTGAGAATTAAATTAAAAATGGAATTGGGTATGTGAAGAGTAGCATTGATATATGGTTTAGTATATTTTTTATATAAATTTTATAAATTTTTATTTTAAATTTTTAAAAATATAATGTGTTTTTAAAATTAATAAAGTTTTCTTTATGTCAGCAGTACAATATAATAAATTTATTTAATATAAACTACTTTATAAATGTTGCTACTTTTCACTCTGGTGAAATCACTTCAGTAATTACAATTTACTAAAAATTGGGTTTATTTATTCACTTATACTGAAAATTAGAATCAGGGGATTTCACTTACATAATAAATTTATAATAAATGTAATTTTAATGTTGAAGGGTTTTTTAGTGATTTTCCATTGGCTAATCAGTTCTATTTTCAGTTGTTAAAAGATTTTCTCATCGATTAATTGATTCCCACACAACTCCTGAACTTATTAAATTCTCATACAACTTCTGAACTTATTGAATTCTCATGCAACTCTTAAACTTATTAATTAATAAAATTTTTCTTTTCTCCAAATTTTATTTTGTAATCTTTTTGCTATGAATAAAGTAATATACTGTTCATATGGAGTCTTTGCAATAAAAAGGAGGCAAACTGCCAAAAAAAATTAAATTTATATTTATATGCTAAATATGTTCTATTTATTATAAAAAGTTCAGATTTAATAATAACTTAAAAAATTTTTTTTCTAGTAGTTTCCTCCCTTTCTATTGCAAAGGCTTCATATACTTTTAAAAAAAAGGTTCTGGAATAAATAAAAGCAAAAAGAAGAAAACAAAGAAAAGAAATAAGAGAACCATTAAGTCAGCATGATAAAAATGGTAAGTTATGGTTCAGTGGTAAAGCTGTACTAATGGATATGGCTTGTGCTTAAAGTTGACTGTAGATGCTCTCACTTGGGATTATCTTTTCTATCTTAAAAGATATTGTAGACATTATGAATAAAGTTGATACAGTGATGAAGTTCTAAATGTTTGTCTACAAAATAAAATTATTGACTATATCACATAATTTACTTATGAGTACACATAGTTAACTCCTTCTTCTTTTCCTTTTTGGGCTACTTTGGCAGTTTACATTTTACAGCTAGAACGTCATACAGGTTTGCAGGGTGATGTGATAATGAAATAACAATTGCAGCTTCAACAGTTGCAAAAAGAGTTGCAAAAGTAATAACGACTCATTAATAATTTATAATAGTTTCAGGATTAACATATACAAGACTTGGAGAGGTAAAATATATGAATTCTAGATAAGCTTCATAAATGTAAACTTTAGTATCGATGTATTAGTATCCTTAACTTTTTATTAAAATTTTGGCGAAGGAAAGTAAAACTTCTCAAGAAAATGATAGAAATCTTTGATAGGCGTTTAAAGCTAAAGGTTGTATTAAAGATTTAAATAGTCAAATATGGTCTTTAAAATATTAAATAAATAATTATAATTGTAATAATGTAATAAATAAAATTAAATTAATAAAATAAATAAATGTTATTTAAGTTACTAATTTTTACTTTCCACTTCAGTGATTTCACTTACATAATAAATTTATTAATTATTTATCTGAATGGCTTTATATAAACGTCAAGACATTACTCATAATCATAATAAATAAAATTATGTATAGCTTTATATGAGCGTTGCAGTATTGCTCGTAATATAATAATGCATAATACTCTCGTAATACAATTTGTAGCTGTAAATTCAACAATATAATATTGGATTGCTTATAATAATGGCTGTGCTAATAAAATAAATTTTTTTTTTTTATATGCTATATTTTTGTTCTTGTCAGATTTGTAAAATTATTAATGGTAATGGAAAGTGGTTATCTACCAAAAAAACTTTTAAAAAACATCAAAAAAAAGAAAGAGAAAGTATTAAAAAAATTAATAGACCAGATACAGGAAGTGAATCAGAAAAGAGAAGCGATAGTAAATTAATTTCAAGATGTAATGTAGCTGAAAAAAGAAAATTCAAAAATGATGAACTAGATAAATCAGATATAAGCTCAAAAAGTAGTCTTTCATATATAGAAATAATGAGAAAATGTCTTTATGAAAAGAATGTAGATTTTAACTCCAATTACAGAACTTAAAAGCATGTGATAATCTTACAAATTGTTTGTGCTGTAAATGTTAAATTTTAATACTTCATTTTTTTAAAAAACAGTGTACTAAATTAATTAATTTTATTATTAGCAGTTTAAAAAAAAAGCGCCAGATTTTTCTGTAACTGCTAAAAATTAGGATATTAAGAAAATGCTTATTATCACTGTCCAAAATAGACATAAGTAATAACTTCTTTATAATAGTCAGTTTATTGCCATTATTTCATTTTTTTTATTTTTATTTATAATAGGTTATTATTTAAAAAAAAAGAAAATTGAATTAGAAAATAACTCTTGAGTTTTACCATAAAATCCTTCTTCGATGTCTTCAGAATCATAAGATCTTTATCTATTGTCTCCTCAAGCATCACAAAAGCCTCTTTCTCCAGTATAACTTTTAAAATAAGTTAAAAAAGTTCATCAAGAAAATCAGAATAATGCTAAAAAAAGGGTAGAAAAGCAAAATGATAAAAATAATGTTTAAAAATGTTAATTTAAAATCAAAATGTAATTTGATTTTATTAATAATAAATAAATCATACTATTAATCTCTAACAAAAAATTATATTTAATGAATGTTAATATTGCTAGTAACAAAAAGTAAATTTACTTTAAGTTTTAATATATAATTACGAATTTTAATGCTAGCCAGTTTTTTATAATATCTAAAAATAGCTTTGTATAAACACATTATTTATGGTATTTGTTTCTAAAAATAACTAAATATGAATAATAAATTTATTTATTTATATTTACCATTTCACAATACTTTTATTTTTTCAACTTTTAATTACTTTAAACTTAGGATTTCTTTTTTTCTTTGATTATACTATTTAAACAATCTAATTTTACCTAAACAATACATTTAAATATTTTTTACAAGTTTTAAACTCTTTATTTATAATAAAAAATTTCACACACTCCTGATAATTGTTCCTTTTTTTTTCTTTTTTTAATAGTAATGGGTTAATACAGATGACTTGGGTCTTAGTATGACCAGGTTTTAGTATGACTTATTCAATTATACAAGTTAAAATATTAGAAATTTTAAAAGAACCAGATGTTATAATTTTTATAATTTTTTTTTTAGAATAGACAAATAAGTATTTTAATATAAAATTTGTTGTTTAACTATAAATATTAAATTAAATAAAAATCATGTATAATCTATTAATAAATATAATCAATAAACTACATACAAATTTACTTTAAATTTAATTATTTTATTATTTTTTTTAATAATATATTATATTAGAACAGTAGTAATACATTTTTTAACTAATTAATATGCTTGCATATAATAAATATTACATCATTTATTTTGGCATGAACGCCTACTATAGCATCTACTGCTATAGTTTTTACCTGCCTTTTAGACTGAAATTTTAAAAAAAAAAAAAAGAGTAGTTAGTTCCGTTCTAAAAGAAAGAAACTAACACAACAGCACCACTACTTACTTACCACTAGTTCGTTTAAAAAGAGTCCAGGTTGAAATTTTAAAAAAAGAAAAAAGAGGTTAGTACTATTTTAAAAAGAAAAAACAGAAAATAAATCTTCTAAACCTACTTTAAAGAAGATGTGAGAAAATAATTAACCCATTCCTATTAATAAAAAAAAAAGGAATGGTTAGATACTATTCCTAGAAAAAACAAAGGAAGAAAAAAAAAAACCAAAATCTATTTTAAAGAAAATGTAAAAATTTTGACTGTTTTTATTAAAAAAAGAAAAGAGAATGATTAATACCGTTCCAAAAAAATAAAAAATAAAAAAAATAAAAATAAAAGTCTCTGAAACTTACTTCAAAAAAGCCAATTAGCCATAAAGAACTGTTTATACTAAAAAAGAAAGAAAAGTACCTTTGCTAATAAAGTATATTTTTTTAAAAAAAAAATTTTTATTTGTCTCAGATTGCAGCTGAGGTAGGGATTGGAATCGATTCTAATTTTGAGAATCAATTTTAGAATCGATTAATCATGATTAATCAAATCTCAAGTGATCGCCAGTAGTTCAGGCCAAGTTTATAGTGTTGGCCTGAATTACAAAATTTGTCACAATTAAATATTTGTGTAACATAAAAATGTACAATAAAATTTTGTGTAACATCACTTACTCAGTGGCTAAACTATTTATCTGAAGTCACGTGAGTTTTAATTTTGTAATTTGAGCCAGCATTATAAATTCAATTTTTTTGGTGCGATTTTTGATTAATCGATTTTGATTCAATTTTTGATTAATTTGATTTTGGGAGAATCGATTCCAATTCCTAAGTTGAGGCACCTTAGATAATCAATGATTCACATCATGCACTTCACATGACGATTTTAATCTAAGATGCATGAGCTTTGATCTGAGGCAAGAATTAATCTGAAGTATAACATACAGTGGGCTGCCAAAAGTGACTGACCACATAAAAATTAATAAAATCAGCTGTTTTCATTAATAATTTTATATTTATTTTAGAATTAGAAATGTAAAAACCTATTTTAAGACATATTTTTACTTAATTAATAATAAAATTATGCATAAATATTTAATTTTTAATGTAAAAAAAAAATTGACTTTTTAACTGGAGCAGCTAGAG
>JADRCO010002855.1:0-11990 GCA_021464525.1 Rhizophagus sp. LPA8_4_AMF
ATTCATTAAATAATAAACTTAATAAAATAACTTTTTTAATAAATTATATATTTAAGTATAAAAAAAAATAAATTGTATTAGTAAAAATTTTCATTAAATTAGGCAATGCTCAATAATTTTTTGATATAAAGTACTTTAGTAACAATACTATTAACTCTCAAAGTTTTGCAAGTTTTACATTAATTTAAATTTGTCAACTTTGAGAATTCGCAACTTACCTTACAGAATTCGCAACTTAATCTTGGTTTCATAAAGTGTTTTTTCGTTATAAACCTTATTTATTCTATATATTTCTGATATTTATTTGTAAGGCAGAAACTCTGGCTTTCTAACAAATATTTTTAAGTGGGTTTTGGAAGAAAACTGGGATTTTTTTCCTTGCAACAAAATTAAAAAAAAATGTTCTGCATTTTTTTGCTATATATATGATAACGTAATATACTCTACCCTTAAATAGTCAGCCAAGTGTTGAGAATCCTTGTTCACAACTTGCAGAATTTAGACAAATTGCTAATAGATGGCAAGCGACTCTTAGGAGGCTGTTCGGTCAAGGGTTAGTGTTGATCAAATTCTACCAATTTAGAGGATCGTCTAGAAAGCAAGATTCATCAAGATCAAAGGGTAGTTTATTATTACGGTAGTCCTTAATTTGTTTGCATAGAGCCCTGGATTCTTTAAGATCAAATCCTAACCTTTTACCAATTGTAGTAGTGTATCTCACGATTCTTGAATAAGCTTTGACTATGAGAGGCTTACTACTAAATCGGAGATCTAGGAAAAAGCAGGTTATATATTTGTCATCATCGAACTCTTTGAATCTTTTATTTATCACGTTAAAACAATGGTTATAGAAGGTTTGATTAAATAATTTGGATAATTTTTTCAAAACTGCTGATAGTTGTATCAAACTTAAAAAATAGTCTCCAAGCATCACTGATCTTAATTCTAAAGCTAAGATGGCTTTTTTCAGTAGATCTAAAATGAATGAAAGAATTCGTAAATTGAAAAAAAATTCTGTGTTTGGATAATATGTTTGACCTTATCATTCAACAAATTACTTTCATTAATAATAATTTGTTCTAGTACTGGTTCTAACCTAATTACTGAATCCATTGATTCGCTAATTATTGTCCATCATATCTTACAATACAACTTTATGTCTCCTCCATGAATGCTATTTTCTTTAATGAGTTGTGTGAGTTTGGCTTCAGCTTGATAAGAATTTTTAAAAATGAAGTTAATGTATAACTTTTCATAATAAACGATCTCCAAAACTTTCTTTAAGTATATCACATATAATAAGATTGACCGCATGTGCTATACATCGTACGTTTTCGATGTTAGGGTATTTCTCTTCAATAATTTTGCGTGCATTCCAAATGTTTGAAGTATTATCAGACACAATAGCTAATATTTTATTTGAACCGATCTTTTCAATTACTTCACCAATCATTTTAGCTACGTAATTACCTGTATGCGAATATTCTGACAAATCTTGAAGTTTATACAAATACTCTTCTCTTGAGGGAGTCATAATAACAAAATTCCATATAGAACGATGAGTAGGAGACATCTAACCATCGAATGCTAAATTATATTAATATTAATATTATTACTTAAAAACACATTAATAATATTGTTTTAAAAAAGTATAAAAAAAGTATATTAAAAACCTAAAGTCAAATTAGCTCCATTTTCAATGACAGATGTGACAGTTGAGTTCACTATTGCTAATTCCCGCTCAAGTAACTAATCTGACAAAAATTCTCTGATTGGCAGCTCATACAAAGAATTAAGCTTCTTTACAAAGTTAATAAAAAAAGGTGCTCGACTATCCAGAATGAAATACCACATGCAATGAAAAATTTAGCTAAGGCATGATTAATCCTAATTACTCTACCATCAGGAATTTTGGTGGAATCATGATAGTCTGTCATAGTTAACTGATTAATTCCAACAATTTTCTTTTTTTATTAACTTTATCTTCACGCTCTAATATTTTATTGAGCATACATTTGTAAATCCTTAAATTCATAATTTAAAAATGCTTAACTTTAAATAATTTTCTTGGAAGAAAGGCAATATATCTAATTTTTTATTATTCAAATCTTTTAGTAGTAAGTAAAGTTGATTCTGATCATATCTACCATCAAATTTCAAGTAAATGGACTGATTTCATTATGTTAAATGCTTCAATCACAATTAATTGACAACTTCTTTTAATATGTTCATCTTCTTTATAGAAAGATTTGCTAATAAATACTGCGGGATTCTGAGCATCAATGCTAAAAAATTGCACTGTCCTAGTATATGCAAGTCTATATACATCAAATGTACTAGGTTTCTTTTCTTTCTTTTTGGTTTTACCTTTAGGGACAAAGTCATGAGGTACTACAGGAAGAGGTAAATTTTGAATTTGAATCATAGCAAGAAAATTTTTTTTGAATTTTTTTTTGTTCCCTTTGAATTTTATTTTATGATTCAGGAAAAATTGCAACATTTAAATAGAAATTTACAGGCGTGATCAATTAATTTAACTTTTAACTTTCAATTAAAATTTATTAATATTACTAATATTTTAATTATTTATATCACCTCAAAAAATTAATTAAAAAATGATTTAATTTATAAAATCAATTTAGTTTTATTGAGAATGTATTTAATAACCTTATTTCCAATTTAAACAATTTACCACGAGATAATTTAAAGATCAAATATTATTGTTTAAATATGGCGCGACATTCATCGTATTGATGACATAAGTCATTTAGTTCTGAAACTTTACTTTTTAATTGGTGAAACGTTGGTTGCTATTTTCTTTGTTAAATATATTTATTGCATTATGAAATAAATACCCTCAACAATGTAAAAAATTCCGAATATGAGAAAGAAAGCGTGTAATAATAATTTTGAATCTCATTTTGGTTTGCAGATCTTGGTTTAACATATATCATTCTATGAAATTAATGTCGGTTCAGCATGAACAAGCAAAGTTTACATCGATAATCAAAATATTTTAATAATTTTTTATTTTTGTTAAATTAGTTAGTTAAATAAACGAAATAAGCAAATTTCTTTTTAATTCAAAATTTAGTTTTTATATTATTTTAATACTGCAAAAATTTTTGGCGCAGCCTGTTTATTATAAAAAAAAGATTAGAAAACAAATTTGAGCTTTTTAAATAAACGAAGGTCATTGAACTTACGCAATGGTCTACACAATGCATAAAATGTAAAAATTCTTCGGCGCCTATTTAATTTAATTGAATTATACATAAAGTATATAAAGTGAATTTATCATCATTATTATTTAGTGAAAAAGTAAAATAAAATAACAACTTACAACTTTCTTCAGTTCCGCCTTCTTCAACACGACGAGTGCATTCTTCAAGGTGATGTTTTAAGGGTTTGCAAGCAGAAGTTTCACCACATTCTAATTGAATTTAAGTATTTAACTTGGTTGAATTTTTTCATTTTTTCATTTTGAATTTTGAATTACCTTCTAAAATCTTTGGTTTTGGATCTTCGGGTTCTCCGGGTGTTTCCTCAGTATTCTCAGGTTCTTCAACTGGAGCTTCAGCATGAATAATAGGAATAATACTAGTTTCTTTTGTAGTTGTGTTGGAATTTTTTTGAGACATAATTTTTTGTAAGAATCTAAATGATAATTTAATCGAAATAGATCGGGAAAAAAAAATGACGTTTTCTGTTATATATGTATATGTATATACCACATACCATGTGAAAAATCTGCGGGAAAATCTGTTAATTTTGTAACTTTATAATTTTAATTACCAATTTCTACTTCTCCCATGAATGAAAAAAATTATCTTAATACACCAAACTTAACGCCAAGAGATTATGATGGACCAGCGTCATATTCAGGAATAAATTTTACTCAATTTCAAAGTATTACGCAAAACATTTTTTCAACAAACGATAAACCACGAACAAGTAGTTTAGATTCAAATAGTGGAACGAACAATACTTCAAAGAGACTCGTTTGTAATTTTTTAAAGCAACATTCTTCTTATGATGTATTACCTGTTAGTTATAGGGTAATTGTTTTGGATACAAGTTTACTTGTTAAAAAAGCTCTTGCTGCTTTAATGCAAAATGGTATTTCTAGTTTGTTTCTTTTTTTTTAGTTGATAACACTAAAAATGGACTTGTTCTAAGTTTCATTTTCTTTATAATGAATAAAATAATAAATAGTTATTTTCAATTGATACCATAAAAATGAAAATTTTTTTAATAATTAGGAGTCGTATCGGCACCGTTATGGGATTCATCAAATCAAAAATTTGCTGGAATGTTAACTGTATCAGATTTTATAAATTTAATACAATATTATAAACATTCTTCTTATTCCGCTGCTATGGAAGAAATTGAGCAATTTCAAATTCAACAATTAAGAGGTAATTGTAATTATAATAATAATAATAAAAATTTTTTATAATCTATTTATACAAAATACGATAAGAAAACGCGTAAAATTTAATAATATTTATTAATTAGATGTTGAAAGTCGCGTCGGGGCACCACCACCACAATTATTGTCAATAAATCCTCTCAAATCATTATATGAAGCATGTAAATTATTAGTAGAAGCACGTGCACACCGATTACCATTAGTTGATGTAGATTCTGAAACCGGTCAAGAAATGATCGTATCCGTATTAACTCAATACAGAATATTGAAATTTATTGCAATGAATGTAAGGTTTAAGTTTGTTTTATAGGTTACCATATGATACATGACATTCACGCGTTTTTATGATTATATTTTAGTGTATAGATATTAAAACGTTAAAAAAACCACTATCGGAGATTAAGATTGGTGTTTATGAAAATATTGCTACTGCACGAATGTCTACACCTGTTATTGAAATTGTAAATCTTCTTGTTGAACGTCGAATATCTTCAGTTCCTATAGTTGACGAAGATGGTAATCAAAATAAATTTTTTAATTTTTTAATTTTCTAACTAATGCGGTTGATTATTTTTTATTATTTTAGATAAGGTATTAAATGTATATGATTCAGTTGATGTAATGGTAAATAATTAAATAAATTATTTCACGTAAATGTTCTTATTATATATGACTTGGTTTAATGTTTTAATTAATAGACTTTGATCCGAACTGGGTCATACCGTGAGATGGATCTTCCAGTTGTCAAAGCATTATTACGTCGATCCGAGGTATCTTTAAATTTAAACTTTAATTTTTTCTTCTTTTATTTAATTATTTATGTTACCATTTTTTGTAGGATTTTCCTGGAGTTCATACTTGTACATTAAGTGATACACTTCACTCAATATTCGATTTAATTAAAAAAGCCCAAGTACATCGTTTGATAGTTGTAGATACTGAAAACAGATTACAAGGAATTGTTTCATTATCTGATATCATGAGTTATTTAGTCACTTGATTAATTATTTTCTTGAGCTAATACTGGTTTATAACGTTATTAACAAACAATATATTTATTTATTTTAACTTATTACTGTAATTTTATTTATTTATTTTTTCCACGTTCAAAATCAATTGTGGTGAAAGTTATTTTTGAAAAATTATTTGAAGTAAAAATTTATCGTGGAATACTTTCGTAAATACCAATTTGATCAGGTTAAAGATTTTTATTTCTATTTCATATCAAAAATGAAAAAAATAAATGGCTCGAAACAAAAAAAATTAAGTGATTCATCCTTATTTTTTTTTGACTTTTAAGAAAATAAAAACAAGTTAACTAGTATGTAAGAAATAATATATATATGTGTATATATATATATATATATATATTTTTTTTTTGTTAAAAAAGTGTTTGAAAATAATAAAAACTGATAATATATATAAATGTATTATCTGTGTTATGTATGATTGAATAGTTCATTATTTGCAAAGAAAAATATAAATAATAATCAAAAAAATAAGGTCAATAAAAATTAATAACTTTGTGAAACTATAAAATTAAAAAAAACATTGCAAACTTATTTAATAAAAAAAAAAGATTTGGCTTAACTATAACATATATGCTATTTATCGAAAGCGTTTCTTTTGTGAATGAGGAATATATATTATATTGCAAAAGAGAAAAAAGAGAAAGAAATAAAAGGATTAACAAATAGGGAGAAATTTTTGCTCATAAGACTTAATAATTAAATTCTTATACTTGATTCTACATAACTTATTTTTTTCTCAATAAGTTTACCTTTTAATTACTATTATAAGCACTTCCACCTGATGGTCCTACCGAAGGTGGATGACCGCCAGGAACCGTGTGTGGGGAAGTTGGTGTCGCCATTCCCGGAGCGCCAGGAGCTCCTGTGCCGGCGGCTTGAGTACCATAACCGTAATAATATTGTCCATATGCATCATAAGTGCCATTATTGTAATATTGTTCCCAACCGGCGGTGGCATGTTGACCTGCAGCTACTGCTGCAGCAGTTGCTCCATCAATAGATGCTAGAGATTGTGGTGGAGCAGACATACCAGGTGGAAGATCATAACCAGTTTCTGGCGTTGCATAATGATGACCTGCGTGATTGCCATAATACCCATATGGACTATAATTGTAAGCTGTGCCTGGAACGTTATAAGTATGATAGGTAGCTGCAGTTGATTGTTCTGGAGCTCTATCTTTTCCCCAGGAGCACTAAATTATGAAACTGGATTAATATATGTATTAATTATGAATTGAATACTCTTGTTTTAACATTGATGTTACCTTAATGATTCTACCGTTGATATTTGTATTTTGGAGATTTACAATTGCACTGGCCGCGTTTTCGTGCGTATCTAGTCTAAAATATAGACATAAAGTTAGTTAAAGTGAAACTTCAAAAGGTATTAACATAAAAAAGAGCAATAGCCTACTTTACGAATGCGAAGCCACGATCTGCTTGCATGCGAACCTCAATAATATATCCGAATTGTTGGAAATATGGCATCAGATGTTCCTCTAAAGTAAAGTGAAAAAAAATTTAGATCAATTGAAATTCATAATAAACCAAATAATTTGCTTAAAAACTTACGTGTAGTAGAAGGCGTTAAATTACCAACGTATACTGTACTATTGTAGTGAGGAGTTTGCGCAACAACGATTTCGTACGATAATTGTGGCGCTTGCGTAGAGTTCCCTGCTAATTCGTACGAATGCTCCAATATTAACAATTGTCAAAATATTAATTACCAAAATTACGATATGCTACCTTGTCGTTCTGATGTTGCACTCCCAGGACCCGGTTGACCTTTTTGATTGGCCCAGTTGCATCGAATTGCACGACTTCCAAGCCATTCACCTATATGAAATAGATACAATAAGATTAATACTTGCCTTCTGATATAAATTAAATAAAACTACTATGACCCACCATTCATTGTTGCGATAGCTTGTTCAGCGTCCTATAAAATAGGATAAAATTATAAGTATTTAATTTTATGCATAAAAACGAAATTTCATTTAAATTCGCAATCATTTTCGTCAAAAAGTATCTTAACCGCTACAATCGACAATCCATTAACGGTGGTCATCTCCAAGACTTACGGTTTTATCACGGAAAGCTACAAATCCATATCCTCGGGATTTGCCGGAGTTAACGTCCCACATGACACGAGCATCTCTGAGAAAAAGAGTTACAATTGTTATATAAATATTAAACTTGTAAAATAATTAGGATTTGATATAATTTTAATTACTTACGACATGCTTCCAAATGCACTAAAAGCTTTGGCAAGCACTTCATCGTTAACTTCAGGACTCAAATCACCAACAAAGATGTGGTAATGATCTTAGTTTATTATAAATAATAAATCGCGAATAATAATAAAAAAAAAAAATGAAATAATAAAGAGAAAAATAAAAGAAAATGAAGGAAAAACAAACGGGTTCAGCAACGTAACACGATTAGCACTCAATAGGAAATAAATAGTGATAATACTTACTTGATGTATCTTCTTTATGACCTTGTTGTCCTTGGAAAGCCCAATTCACTTTGATTTCCTAAACAAAGTGGAAAATCATGAAAAGTAAGTTTAATTGAATATAGACAAATGAATAAAATTAAATTCAAAATACCATGTTGTATATTTTTCGACCGTTAAGAGTCGAGAGAGCCTGTTCGGCAGAACGATGGTCATTAAATTCAACAAAACCGTAGTTTAAACCTCCATGTTGATACTGACGATAAAAGAAAACGAAAAAAATTAAAGTTTTTTTGTCAGTTATCATAATTCAATGGAAACGTTTAAATAAGCAAGGCGTCCACATTTCTAAATTTTAAGAGATCAGCATACGAGCCAACTCGGTACTCTGTCTTGTATTTTACACTCTGTCGCCCCACACAAAAACTAAAGCTGCAAAAAAGTACATATATAACTTTGATCAAAACGTTAGGTAGATATTTAACAAAGAGAAAAAAGAAAAAAGAATAAAAAGAATAAAAAAAAAAAAAATAGAATATAATATTCAAAATGTAATAGAATAAAATAGATAATGAAAAAAAACTAGAAGAAGAGGAGAATTGAAGTAATAGTAATAATAAAAAAAGAAACAATTAAAGAAAGAAATACAAATATTAAGGGAAGATATAGGAAATCCAACCTTTGAGCTGCGTCAATTACGCAACTCGAGTGTCCAGCTTAGGTCAGCCATTAGGTTATTCCAATTAAGAACTTGCTTCAAAAGCCCTCGTTTCAAGAAAAAAGCAATTTTGCCAATCTGATCAAGATTAAGCTTCAGCAAAAACCCCCTCTATCCTTATATTCGTACTGGCCTGTCGTGATGATAAGTCAACTCACATTTTTATCAGGAATAATTTTCGTATTGTTTACTGATCCTGCTACGCCAAAGATCTCATGAAGCATGTTGTCAGTTACCCTTGGATCAAGGTTACCCACGTAGAGACTTTTGCATCCTTCATCAGTGGTGCCCATGTTTGTTATATTCATACCGTTCTTATCAAATTTTATTATAACTTAAAGGCAAACGTTAAAAAAGATCTCTGGGTCGTAAGCAAGAATTTATGAAATAAAAATCCAATTTAAAAAATTATGTTTCAAAAAAAAAAAAAAAAAATTAAAAAGTGTATGCGGAAATTGTTTTGATTGGTTCTTGATTTTTAAATTCTAAAATTCCAAATTTCATGTTGCCCCAGATAAACTGAGGTCCACATGGCTTTGTGACTAATCATTATTTATAATGTACATTTTATATTGAAAGGCCGCAGTAACACAATGAATTGTTTTTAAACCGATTCTTTTTTTAAAAGAATGATACACCGAAAATTTAAATGCGCAGAATAATTTACAATTATCATCTTAAACAATCTAATAAGTAGTTTTAACTTGGAGAGTAATACTCCAAAAATAACCTAATAAATGAGCTATCTATTTATAAAAAGATGATAAAGTATTTGGATAAAAATATGTTAAGTAAATATTTAATCGCGAGCATTTGCTACTCGTATAATACAATACTATTTCTACATCCAATCAACGAAAGTGTGAACGAAATATTGAACATAAGCACATTCGTGTATTAAAAATTAACACTCTTCTTAGGGCGCAGGCAATCCTAGTTTTTCTCTACCATAATCTACAAATTCATCGATAAGGACCGGCCAAGCACCTAGGAAGAAAGAAAATATGTTGTATAAGAAAATCGTAGACTAAAATACAACCCAGCCCTTAGAGAAAGTTAGAACAAACCTTCAGAATCATAATTTGAAAGCTCAGGATTGATTTGTTTGATAAATTCGAGTAACTAAAAGGAAAGATTGATAAATTAATAACAAGATTTTGCAAATTATAACTAAAAATCAATAATATTATTTATACCAAGTTCCAAGTATCCTTAGAAATCGACTTGCCATGTTTTTCCTAATTAATGAAACGTTAATTATATAAATTTAAATATGCAAAGATTGAATGATTTATTCCCACCTTAACAAATTCTATCCATATATCAAGATGAGGCCAACGATCACTCAATAACATCCGCCAATATTCTATCGCCACATCGAGACCTTAAAAAAAATAATGACAAAGATTAAATCACATACATATATATATACAAAAAAAAATATGGAACACCCACTCAAAGATTTTTGATTTTCACTTAATCCAAACTTAAACGTAAATTGATAAATTTCCTTGAATGTATTTTCATCCTTCAATGATTGTCGAAGTCTAGGTATAGCTGCACGCATTTTTTCAATAGAGTCGCATCTAAAGAAAAAATATATATATATAGTTAAATATATAAATGGGGTTCTCAAATGATCATCATTACCTTAATTTAGTCCATCCGTTAATAAAACCTTGACGCTTAAACTCAATTTTCTCTGCCTCGAGATTCCAAGCCAAAACTAACATTACAACATCTTCGGGAGCAACGCCAAGATCGTTACAATATTCTAATATTCCATCAACTAAAATAGCATCTTCATCTTTATCTATTCATACAAAAGAAAGTCGAACCAATTAAAAATTTATATCTTTGAACGAAAATACGATCCATTTTAAAGAAGGAGCAAATCTTTACGAAGAATTAATGAATCTCTAATAGATCAATCCTTTTTAGTGTGATGATTTATTGGACAATGAGTACACGTTAATAAAAGAAATAGTAACACACCTTTATATTTAGAAAAGATTTGATTAAGTTTATAAGTGTCAACACCTGCTGAGTTAGTTGTATTGAAAGCTCTCCAAGCGTTACCACCACTAGATTGGTCATTGAAAAAAGCGTCTACTGCTACCTCGACGTTCCAGTTGCATTCTTTAAGTTTTCGGATGGAAACTCTTTCGCTGAAACAAAAAGTTATTTAGGATCGAATGAACAAAAAAAAAAAGAATATTGATCAAACATATAGTCTCAGTACAACATTACCTGGCGCTTGTAAATGCCATAAATTGTCTGACCTTTTCTTTTTGGGTGGATTTTAACGAATTCTGTAGTAAAATAAATGTTAAACTTTAGGGAGCTGGAAAATTGACAATTTCAACAAATATTAAACCTTACCATTTTTTTTTATTAAGCGAAAAAAATTCTATATATTCAAGTTTTTTTTTGTTTTATCGTAAGAGCAGGGTGAAATGGGGAATTTATAAAAATCACATGATTCAACATTTTATGTTGACTCGATTGATGTAACCATGTCCGATCAATTCCCAAATTACGCGAACGTAATTATCTTTTATTGTAAAGTTTATTATATGACAAATCGCTCTCAAAAATTACATAGTAAACTAAACAAAAGCTGTTAAATAACTTAAAATAATGATAGGTTATTTACACATGAATTTACACATGACTATATACCATTAACACTTTATTCCGATTTCAATTCTACAATCTGATGAGATAACTTACATTGCTCTAGTATTTTTAAGTTACAAAATAAAACTACGTTATTTCACATCAATGGAGAATCTTTGACCATAAGACATCGATTACTTTCATCAATCATTTATGGTCAAGATCAGAATAATGCTCTTTTTCATTGCGGTGGCTTGGAATTTTAGTATACGCGTATAATTCTCATGGATTTTATCAATTTGGAAGTTTGAAGGATTGGGTTGAAATTGCATAACTACAGGATTTTTAAATATTGTCCGGCCGACGCTTGTACGAACTTTATTGCAATTTTATTTTTTATAATAACAATGACAGATATTTTGAACGATATTTTGAGCGTAATTTTTTATTTTCAATGTAACTGATGTAACCAGTGATGGATAATGACCAGGTCATATGTATTATGACTTAATGGTCATGACATTTGGTCATAATTAGGCCGAAATTAAGAATTTTGGCCAAAATTACAAATTTTGCAAAAATTATATCACATGTTATTACACAAATTTCCAAAAAAGGCAATTTTGTTTCTCATGAAAATTGAAAATTTAAGTTACACAAGTATTCCAAAAAAGGAAATTTTATGCATATCTTTAATTCCGGCCAGAATTACACTTTTAAATAATCTAA